>JARHVA010010008.1:15000-45000 GCA_037957365.1 Torreya grandis
TTTTAAACATTGAAATATTTTCTAAAATGATTTTCTTATTTGATGATAAATTTACCTTATTAATACAATGATTCCATCATTTACCATCAACTATATATTATATCTAAATGTCTTATTAAAACTAACAAATATATAAACATAGCACTTAATCTATATATTTCAATGATCCTCTAAGCTTGGATGTTTGGTGAGCTAGTTAAAATATGGCTTTGGTGAATCCATAAATATGTCATGCTATATATAATTAACACCTCGATTAAACACATACTATCATATATATGTATTATTTATATGTATATTCCAGTAAATTCATGTATTTTTATACATATTATAAAAAAATATAGAACTCAAATACAATGCCTACCTGGAAAAGATGTCTACAGCTTGCTCTTCTACTCAATTCCACACTCTATAATCTTATTCCAATTATGATTTGTCTCTTTTTCATCTTTGAGCCTTGCTTCCCCCTTTTTGTTCCTTATTTTCCACTTTTTTATAATTTTTTTCCTCCATGCAAATGGGCGTAGCTCTTTCTATGATTTAAAGGTTCTTTTTTTTAATTTATTTTTTATTACTTTCTTTATTGGTTTTCTTTCATTTTATTCCCCTCTATTTTTTTTCTTTCCTTCTTTTTTTTTATTCCCCTCTTTTCTTTCTTTCCTCCTTTTTACTTTTAATTCATTTTATCCCCTTTAAAGAGATTTTCCTCTTTTTATATAAATCTTCTAAATTTAAAAGTCAATTATAATATATTTAATAATTTATGACACAATTTTAATAATGATTATTTATCTAAATTAAGTCATTATCCAAACATTAATTTAAATTCACTAAGTTCAATAATGATATTTTCAATTATCATAAGCTTAATTCTCAACATTATTAAGATATACCAGTTGGCCTACATATGGTATCTCCAACTGTTAATCACACAGGGATAAATTTATCTAAACATCAATCAAAACCATTAAATTATTCTAGAAAACTATATATAAATGAATTTTTAATGCAAGCATAATCCAAAATATATATGGTAACCACTTCTTATACATCTAACATGTGTTAGCTATTTGTGGTGTGTGTGCAAGGTACCGGTCAGTTTGTCTATCATCCTCTGACATCTCCATCTATGTCACTCTCTTTGATAATGCTCTCTCTCTATCATACTCTAAGGATTGAGTTCTCCTACATCAATGTCATATAAAATATGTAGTTAGACCATAATAGTCATGATAACTATACATCATAAAATATAACTAAAATGACAAATCAACATGATCATAAAGTAAACATATACTTACAGCTAACTCATAGTAGTATGATCATGTAACCTAAGTAATATTCCACTGCCCCATAATAGTATTTATCCAAACTTAGTTAAAAGTATCCAAATATAAATTTGTCAACCATAGATATCCATGGATAATCTAGAAAGTTTATTTGGTGAAGAATCAAGATGTAACATCCTTCCCCTTAAAGTTATTCATCATCCCTAATAACTCTTATTCAAACATAAATTCTGAATTAAAAACATCATTTAGCAAATTAATAATATGAGATACAATATCAAATTAGAAAAATAAATGGAAAATTAATTGTGAAACTCATTGTAGTTACTTCAAATTACACTATTTCTTGGAAATTGATCCCATAAAACCTTGCTCTATGACACCTCACTATTATGTAAACAAGGTTTGTGAGTATCACTTACTCTGAATGTTCTTGTCATGACCACCCTAAGGTCCATAACTAACAAGATAAACCTATAAATAATAGGATTGACCACTTTTATTACTTTAAAGGGTCTCACATATCTTAGTGAAAGTTTCAGGGACTTTTAAAAGCACATGAGATCATCATATAAGCTAAAACATATGACTAAGCAGAGTTACATAAAATCTTCCATCCCCTCTACACATCTCTCTAACATAGAGAGTGTTTTTCTCATTTCAGAGAAAATTAATTAAGGAACCTAACAAGAATAATGTGTGTAAGTTAATACTATAGCTACTCTATGTAACTCCTGATAATTATAATATGTAAATATTATCACTACTCCAAGGATCCCTTGATAAGTATGATGATGAATAGGAACTAGAAATATTACATTTTCAATGTATACAAAATCATGGAATACCTATGCATAATATACATGTGTATGGCCATAGGATTAAATTTTACAAGTCCATCTATCAAATCCTAAATTTAATGAGTCTATCTATTTAATCCAACTCAATAACAACTAAGTCAATGTGAGGCTAATTAGGATACTATCCTATCACTTAGAACTCATGTTCTTAATTCACTAGTCTTCCCTTAAGTCTCCATGACCTGATGATCTCCACATGTGCACAATGTTCAATGAATTCCAATTATCATAAAAAAACAATAATATGAGATAAATAATTCTAGATGTATCAACATACATATAAGAAAAATATCATATAATCAATCTGTAATTGTATTAAGTTACCACTAGCCAATATATCTAGTATCATATTTCCCATCTTAACTTATAGCATTATATTCATATTTAAGAGGGAATAATGTTAAAATTAACATAAAAAGGGTAAATTATCACACCATCCTTACAACCTCATAAGGGCACAACTAAAGAAATATCTCCCTACTTTCACAGCTAGCACATGACAAGTTATAGTTTATCTCAACCTTTAGATTGACAAGATGTTTTACACATCATATACCCTACTCGCTTCAAATGAAAGGTATAAAAATATCTCTTCATAAAAACATGCTTTAATCTAAAAGATAATAATATTAATATAATCAAATATTAATAATAATATAATAATTATAATCAACTTATAGTTCTTGATTTTAGAATTTAATATATAGTTCTAAGGTTTGCCACCCCACATGGTCTTAAAATCACAAATTAGATAAAGTAGTAACTCTAAAGAGTCATAAGTGAAAATTAGAGAACTATCATATCAATAACTCCTGCATACCTTCACCAAGTAAAGGAAAACACTGTAATTCAATGTTTCCAAAACACTTCATACTTAACAAATCTGTAAGTATGGTATCTCAATCTATTTCCTTAACTGGAAGAAATAAAATACTAACCAAAAATATGTATCCATCCATCTAATATAACAAATTCTATCTCAAAAAGATTATAAAACATTCTCCCATAAAATTTAAGGGAGTACTGTCAAACAACATTCAAAAACAATTTCTCATTTAAGAGAACACTAAAATCAATAACATGCAAGTAAGATTACTCTCAGTAGCATTATAAAAATGTCAAAGGAGAATGAGATAATACAAACTCATCTCTAATCTAACTAAGAGAGATGAAACTCCTTCCTAGTCCACAAACTTGAGGGTGCCAACCAAAACAAGCTCCTCACACATAGGTATTCTCAACCAAGACATCCATACTCTTTTATAATAAAATTCCCATCACACTAGGTGGTAACAAAACTAGAAATGGTCTTATAAGATTTTCCATTTCTAGGATTTATGAGTATAAGACACAAACTAAACACATATCTTTAAGTGAGATGCATCATTTACATAATAGACACTCATAAAATAAAACACAAATGGTGAAGGTGACTTGATTACCAAGATGGAGGTAATCATGCTTGAGGTGTTCAATCTGAGTGATCAAACTAGGGTAGAATTTTTTGTTCATAATTCATGAACTATGCTATGTACTCACCTAGCAAGCCTTGTATACAACCATCACCATTTGGGACACTCAATAAATCAACCCATAAATATATTTAAAAAGTTACAAGTTATCCTAAGGATACACACTCAATGTTACCTACACACATTACACAAATGTCTCATACTAATAATAGCTACCAAGCCATATAAGAAGATCTATCAAGTCTCAAAACTCCAATCATGGTATAACATGCTTCCTCATTTAGCACTACTAATCTAAAATATAAGTGCAACTCCTCATGTCACTAGGTTCACACTGGTGAACACAAAGATGCAAAAGCAATAATGGATTCATTAGGTCCTAGATTTTGAGCCACAAATTTGATACCACATGTAAAAATCCATCTGGGATCTAACTATAATTTTTTTTATAATAAACACATATACCAATAATAGATTACACCACGATAATATATAGAGACCATAGGAATACTCATAGAGTGATAATAGAAATAATAAAAATACATCACATATCACTGATCTCTAATATCATAAGAGTACACATCATAATGTGAATATAGAAATTAACTATATTAACTCAACCATAGCTGATACAAGTCTATAGCCACCATTGTCAATATACAATAACAAGTAATTACAACTCTCATGACAATATTCAATAATAAGTACAATATACATATTAGATACTTGGCTTCCCTGGAGCATAGTTCTTGAACTTAGGTACCTATGACAATCTAAAGTGTTATTTCAATAAGTAGTATAATTATGGGGAGAGAGAGTATCATTCGAGTGATTTTTCACACCAACCACAAACCAATATTCCCCCACACTAATCCCATCAAGACATGGCTCTCCATTCATAGATGAGTAGATAGTGATGGCATGGGAATCCAGAGAGATAAGCAAGTACCTATGTGTTGTATGATTATAAATTAAACATGTAGTGTATCATATAAATCCATTCTATTGCAATATATTACATAAACATGTGAATCACACTCATTAAATTATAATGTCTCACTAAACATACTTTGGCCTAAAGTTTTACAAATAATAATTAAATAATGATCTAGATCAATCAAATTCATACACACCACTTGATCGGACTAGCTTTATTTGTCATTGTGAGACTAGTAAGCTAGTAAAGTCCATCTCACTCCTTACTCTGAATCAACAATGTGGATTGGTCAAATACTATTTAATCACAATATTCATTTAATTTACATCATATTAATAAACACAATCATACCAATGCAAAACATAGGATTAACTAAAGTTTACATTTATGATGTCAAACATATAAATGAATCTTACATTATTTTATATCCCATACTAGAAATAATGACTAAGTTATACCATCCAAATAAATACACATTTAACTATAGATTTTAACTACCATAATTTGTTTCCAAACATACTACACCCTATGATAATCAATATTCTCACAATAGTGTTCTTTGACAGAACTACTGATATTTCATAGTCAATCATAATACAATAGTCATAACTACATAGAAGCACAATCTAAGAAAATAGACACAACAAGCCAGTCATAGTTTCCTAAAACACATAATATTCTATTTTAGAATACACTACACTCAAATATTATATGCATGCATACATAAGTCTTACCAACTATTAAAAAATATGTTATTCATAGCATTAACCATCATGCACATAGTAAATCAATCAAACGTAGATGTGAATTTAGACATAACAATTATCATATGTACCATCTAGGTACAACATACATTTTTTAGTGTAATACTTTATGATATCCCATACTATCATAGGTTTCCAACTACATAATAACACAATATCTAACTTAAGATTTCAAGAATCAAATGATCACATACATAATAACAATCAAGAAAGTATGAGATTATACCCCCCAGTATTCCCAAAGTTAAAATTACATGATAGTATTTAAATCAACATAACATATAATCATGAATTGCAATGCACTATTATATATTAGATATAGCCAAGAATTTATAAGTATTAGCAATCTCATAACATGTATTGCACTCAAGTATTCAATGTAGAATACATATAAAAAATAGTCAATCAATCATGTGTAGAGAAACAAAGGACCCATAATCCCATTATGATCTTTCATTTCAATAATTCAATTTGTTTTCAGGAGATTGTTTACTACGATTATAGTTTCATTTCAAGGGGCATCTGATGATTGGATAAAATCATACTCCTAACTATAAATTTAGGTTTATACCCTGACACAACCATCTTCATTATGTACTTGTGTTTCATACTTAAATCTATGAGAAAATATATTTCATATACATACATACATACATACATACATACATATATATATATATATATATATATATATATAGTATTCAAATAACCAACCAAAGAATACATAAATAATGTAACCATCATCTAGAATTCTAATAATGACTTCGTAGGATTTAACATTTATTTTACCTTTTCCATTTTTAAGATTCACAATAGCTTCATCAAGTACATAGATAAGAGATACTCCCAAGCCATGACAATACACTAGTCAAAATTATGCAAAATACTCACCTTCTAATGTATCTTATATTCATAATTATCTATTCATAAGCCCACATACATATTAGTACTCCCATTATGCTCAAGCTCATAAAAAGTTTAGCATTATACACTAATAGGTAATTCACAAAAGGCATAAGGGAGACTATGTTCTAGTTTACATATATCCCATAACTATAATAACCATTCCTGTCACAACATGGTGTATCAGTATTTGATAAATACCTAATTACATAACATGGTGTATCATAGTTTGATAAAAACCCAGTTACATTATGAATTTGTTTTTATACCTATTATAACTGTTAGTATAGCCTTGCTAAAATAACCATGTGTACAATTCCTCATATAATGATTGTTGATGAGTAGCATATAATTTAACATTATGATATTAGGGATAATGCTAATAATATCTTAGTAATTACAATTTATGGGAGTTAACTATATATCTTAACAACATCCAGAGTATAATAAAAAATAAGTCAACTCATAAGTTAACCATGCAACTTATATTATAGTAGGGTTATAAAATAGTCAAAGCGTCATATTATAATATATATGGCTCGCTATGTAACACATGTATCACTAATTCTCAGAATTGTTATAATATAATATATTGCATGAGCTACTTTAAAACATGCGTCTCTTTTAAGATCCAATGTTTAAGCATTATTCATATTTGCTATGGTATAATCTAAAAATTATTATAAAATATAATATCCACCATTTTATATGAAATGAATCACACACACACACGCATGCGCGCATGCGCACACACGCACACACACACACACACACACACACACACACACACACACACACACACACACACACACACACACACACACACACACACACACACACACACACACACACACAACATATGTATCAACCTCAGCTAAAGTCAATTTAATACTTGTATTAGTGATAGTATATAACCCAAATATTATTGTGGTTGTTTAGTATAATTTTTTAATCCTAGGTATTTATATTTTAGTGTATAATGCATGTATAATTATTTATCAAGGATGTGTGATCATATTAATAGTCTTTAATTATTATAATTATTTTATATCTATTATAGTGCATGGAAAAGTTAAAATTAGTATTTGAAACCTACCGATTGTTTCTAGGTTAAATGCCTTTTATTTTCAATCTATCTCATGATGTTCCATGTGTTGGTAGCTAGTCAGGGCATTACATTGAAAAGCCTTGAATATTTTTCATGAGTTCAATTCATCCCATCCCATGTGAACATCATTTTCTTCAAGCAGACCACATGCCTTGTGTATGCTTTCACTTTGGCATATGCATTAACCATGGCACTTGTAACTTCATCAAATTTTTTTTACCTATCTTAGAAAGCTATAAACTCATTCTATTACACTAAACTATTTCAATATTACTAAAGACCCTTTTAGCGAATAAGTCATTGTATAAAGTTAATCTTTGTCTTCTCAAATCGATTTCACTATACCTAACAGGTAATTCACTATAATTAAATATAAATAAATCACTAAATTTTATAGTTATTATAGATGAAAGTTTGATTCAAAGATAAATAGTAGTTCACCACCCCATATTAAGCCAACACATTGACAAGTTTTTGTACAATGACACTTTTGTATAAAGGTGTCTCAACACAATAAAATACAATGAATAAAAAATTAATAAGGGCTAAGAGACATTTAATAGCCCAAGCTATAGGGGTGTATAATGATGTCATCATCAAAAAGTGATTCCAATATTTAAAATAACCACACAAACCCATTACGACTCAGTCTAAATTAGTAAATTCCAAATATTCATTTACTCTGCTTTTACTCTGGTTAGAATTTAATTTAAATTTAAAATTTTAGACATTGAAATATTTTCTACATATATTTACTTATTTGATGATAAATTTACCTTCTTAATAAAATGATTCCATCATTTACCATCAACTGTATATTATATCTAAATGTCTTATTAAAACTAATAGATATATAAACATAACACTTAATCTATATATTTCAATGATCCCCTAAGCCTAGACATTTGGTGAGCTAGTTAAAATATGGATTTGGTGACTCCATTAATATGTGGCACTATATATAGATAACACCTCGATTAAACACATACTAGCATATTATATATATGTGTGTGTGTGTGTGTGTGTGTGTGTGTGTGTGTGTGTGTGTGTGTGTGTGTGTGTGTGTGTGTGTGTGTGTGTGTGTGTGTGTGTGTGTAGGTATGTATATATGTATGTATGTATGCATGTATATACATATATACAAACATATACATATACATATATACATGTGTGTGTGTGTGTGTGTGTATATGTATATATATGTATATGTGTGTGTGTATATATATATATATATATATATATATATATATATATGTATATGTATATGTATGTATATGTATATATATGTATATGTTTGTGTATATTCCAGTAAATTTATGCATTTTTTATACATATTATAAAAAAATACTAAATTCAAATACAATGCCTACCTGGAAAATACATTTATAGCTTACTCTTCTACTAGATTCCACATTCCATGATCTTCCAATTATGATGTCTCCTTTTCATTTATGACCCTTGTTTCCCCCTTTTCTTTCCTTGTTTTCCACTTTTTATATAAAAAATTCCTGTGTAAATGGGTATAACTCTTTTTATGCTTTAAAGGTTCTTAATTTAGATTTATTTTTTTTATTGGTTTTCTGTTGTGTTATTCCCCTCTTTTTTTCTTTCCTCCTTTTTGCTTTTAATTTGCTTTATCCCCTTTAATGAGGTTTTCCTCTTTTTATATAATTTTTCTAAATTTAAAAGTTAGTTATAATCTATTTAATAATTTATGACACATTTTTAATAATGCTAGTTTATCTAAATTAAGTCATTATCCAAACATTAATTGAAATTTTTAAAGCTCAATAATGATATTTTCAATTATCATAGGCTTAGTTTGAAACATTGTTAAGATATACCAATTGGTCTACATATGGTAGCTCCAACTATTAATCACACAAAGATCAATTTATCTAAACATCAATCACAACCATTAAATTATTCTATAAAACCATGTATAAATAAATTTTAATACAAACAAAATATAAAAAAATGCTAATCACTTATTATACATCTAACATGTGCTATCTATTTGTGGTGTGTGAGCAGGGTATCAATTGGTTTCTCTATCATCCTCCAACATCTCCATCTACATCACCCTCTCTGATGGTTCTCTCTCTCTATCACACTCTGAGGGATGAGTTCTCCTATGTCAACTTCACACAAAATAGGTAGTTAGACCATAATAGTCATGATAACTATACAACATAAAATATAACTGCAATGTAAAATCAACATGATCATAAAGTAAACATATACTTACAACTAACTCATAGCAGCATGATCATGTAACCTAAGCAATATTATACTACCCCATAATAGTATATATCCAATATTAGCTAAAAATAGCCAAATCTAAATTTGTCAACCATAGATATCCATAGATAATCTAGAAAGTTTGCCTAATAAGGAATTGGGATATAACAACATATGTTAAAATCTCATTAACTTGAGACACAACTAATTTTTGTGAAATGTTCTAAGACTTCCAAGTTTTCTCAGATCTTGATAATGATCCATATGGCACAATCCCATTGAATTAGAACTTTAAATATTGAGATGGTTATAATACAATAAAAATTTATGAATATCTAAGATCGTGATAGGTGGCATAGCCTCATTCACTCAATCCTTATTAGTTACAAACACATTGTCAGAGTTCAAAGTCTCTAGGTTAATAAGAACCATCCACTTTTCAACATCTTAGAAGCTAAGGGCCTGACAAGATAAAGCAAAACATCAAAATTTATAAGTATTTGGGTTAACAAGATCCACTCAAATCACATGATAATATCAACTTGGAGCTTATCATTTGAAGGTACATAACAATAATTCTATTTGCTCCATATTTTAGAGAGTAGTCCAGTGTCATCATCTCAAAAGCCCAGGATTTATCAAGATAAAGGTATAGAAGTGATATATAATAATTTCCCTAGGGGAATGAGATTAATCCACATGGTACCATATCATATATGCAGTGCCTTCTTGGAATAGGTATACAGTTAAAATTTTAGAGAGCAAAAATTAGTCTGTTTAAAAATTGCCAAGTTCAAAAAGAATGCTCTATTAGGGTTTCCTCTATGCTTGACATTAAGTTGGCCCTTATTTTTTTGCCTTCCTATCCATGTGTCATATCACAGCCTTAGTCTCCTATAAGACTTGCATTTATTTCTATTTTATGTTTTCTCACCTATGAGTAAGGCCAATGTTTATAATGAATTCTCATCATTCTATCTTAGTTGTTTTAGCCATGGACAAGAATGGTGGATCATCAAAAAATGGCCCCTTACAAGCACTTGAGGAAGTTTGTCCTAAAAGTATACCATGAGGTAATGCTTAGAACCTAATGTTATATTTCCTATTCTTGAATTTAATTATGCATGTCAATGGTTAGAGTAATTTTTTTAATAGGCTATATTGTTAGGAGAATCCCCTCTAAAATTATTCTTCAGATTTGGGTTCAAAATCATTGGGCAGCTCACGACATTAAGCTAGAGAGCATCCACAACATGACTAAGTGGTTTTTTCTATTTTGATTCTCTGGCCCTTCCCATGCAAGAAGAATACTCTATAAGTCTACCACTTGGTACATTAGGAACACAATTATGGTTCTCTCCCCTAGACATGAGACTTTGTGGTCTTGGAGCACACAACTCTTAAAATCCTAGTCTGGTTTGAATTTTTAGGTCTCCCACTTCCCTATTGGCACTTTATTCACTAGATAACATCTTTCATAGGTTGGGTGGTTTGTCATGAACAAAACTAGTTTTACTAAGCTAGAACATAAAAAAGGTATGTGTAGAAGATGACCTCTTTCAAGACCTCAAAGAGTTTGTGGAAATCTAAGTCAGGGATGTGAGACACTCTTAGTGAGTCCTCTATATCAAATTTCCTAACACTTTTTTTCCTTACCAAGATATAAACCATAAGATGTAGGATTGTCCCATTCTGTTGGCTCACAATAATGAATCCAAGCACTCATCCTCTCTCCCTAAACCCTCTCCTAAAGCTAGCAAGAAACTAGTTGAGGATGGATGGACTATGGTAGGGAATAATAACACTTGATCAAAAGTTGCAAACACATTTGTTGCTCCTAAAAGAGGCAATCTATCTTCAATTAATGGCCCATAGGATAAGGCACCTATTAATAAGCATCCCACTCTAGCTAAAGCCCCAAAATTGGTAGAAAATCCCAGGGTGTTTAACACCCCTCTAGTTTCTAACATATTATCCTAAGGTTTTGAGGCCTTTGTGCCTAGTTATTCCAAATTTTTAGACTCATAGCTAGCCACTCTTCCACTTCCTTCTTGGTAAGATATGCTTAAAAACTCTCATATCCCTCCTCAGAGGAGTGACAAGGTGGAGGAAGGAGATTATCAGGTTGACCTTCCTTTGAGGAAGAAATTTTATTATTTCTTAAGTGCCAATAGTGGGTACTTTCTATAGAATCCTTATGATTCTCTAGAAGGGATGGACTCAAAGGACATGTCCCTTGACACCCATTATATATGAATTATTTTTTATGGAATATTTGGGGTCTCACAAACTCAAAATGCAAGTTTATTGTGCATGATTTTAGAAGTAAGTTTCCCAAGATGAACATTCTCTATCTGTAATAAGTTTAGGTGGTAGATTTTTATTGATGGCTATCTGTAATTCCATCTGACACAATAATATTATTCTTAATAACAACCATGCCATAAGATGTGGAGGGGTGATCACATTCATTTCTCTAAGGTGACAACCACACTTAGTGAAATATGTTATGGACCCCACCAAATAATTAGTATGGGCTCTTTTTAGCATTAAAAGCTATTATTTTGGCTTTATTAATATTTATTCCTTAAATGACACCTCAAAGCATACCCATTTATGGAATTGGATAGCGGATGATCTCCCTGATGCCCATTGAGTATTTCTTGGTGAATTTAATATGGTGGCATCTCCCAAGGATAAAATGGGTCACTTGCCTATGAATTGGGAAGCTATCAAAAGGGAGGCATGGTTTTACATGTTCAATAATGGGGCCTTTATGACCCCAATTTTTACCATCAACCTGTTGATGGAGTTTGGTACACCTAGAATAATTTTAGGGAAGGCCCTACCCTAATTTTGAAGCATCTAGATAGGGCCATGATGTCTACATAACTATAATTCTCTTTTGATAATGGTTTTTTCCTTTGGTGCAGGTGCTTCTAGATTTTGGAATTTTTGATCACTCCCCTATTTGGTTTTGAGTGATAGGGTAGTTCATGAAACCCAAAATCCACAAATCATAATTCTTATTTAACACCTCCTTACTCAAGCATGAGCCCACAATGGCACACATTAGGAGAGCTTGGAATTTAGATCCACATCCTTCCTAATAATCTATATGGATGCTTTGATGGGGTGATGCCATTATAAGGACCTCTCACTTTTTATAGATCTATGGGCACCAACTTGCCAAAATTTAGAGACACTCATACTATACTCCTACCTAATGGGTGGTTTTTGATAGGCCACTCACTATGGATGATTTGTATGAGGTAGTGTCTCACATGGATATTGAAAAAGCTCCTAACATTTATGGATTCCTTTGTGAATTATATAAAACTCTTTGGGACCTTGTGGGTAGTGACTTACATAAGGTTCATCAAGAAGCATTTCTCACACAATCATTAGGTAAAAATATAAATAAAGAAAATATCAAATTAATATCTAAGAATGGAGATCCTGAGTTGATCTACAACTAGAAGCCCATCACCCTCATAAATGTATCCTATAAAATAATTACCAAGGGTCTAACAATCTGGTTGCATAGTATGCTACCTCTCATTATGCGTCTAGAACAAACTAGTTTAATTAGGAGCTGTTATATTTTGGATAACATCATTGTAGTTTAGGAAGGGATGGATTGGGCTAGATGGTCTAAGAATTAGGATATGTTCATCAAAATTAACTTTTAAAAAGTTAATGATAACATCAAATGACCATTTATTCTAGCCATACTTCAAGCTCTAGGCTTTGGGCCCAACTTCATCTAAACCATCCATATGCTTTTCTT
This sequence comes from Torreya grandis, assembly GCA_037957365.1. Classification (NCBI taxonomy): domain Eukaryota; kingdom Viridiplantae; phylum Streptophyta; class Pinopsida; order Cupressales; family Taxaceae; genus Torreya; species Torreya grandis. The sequence goes on from JARHVA010010008.1 coordinate 28,365, forward strand.
AGATGCCTCAGTTGTCCTCTCCATTAATAGAATAACCTCTAAGAAATTTGGCTTCTTCCATTATATTCATCAAGGGTATACATTGGTTCCCACCTTGTATGTTCTTTTAGTTGAGGGTTTTCGATATATTCTTAGCAATGCCCAAGCTAGAGGCCTTGTTAAGGTAATTTATCTCCCTTTTGATGTTGTAAACCTGAATGAAGATATGCATCTACTTAATGGCCACTTTACAAATGACTCCTTCCTGACTCTCATTGAGTATGAAACTAATGTGGACAATGTCTTATAGTGTCTAGACACCTTCTAGGAGCTGTTATATTTTGGATAACATCATTGTAGTTTGGGAAGGGATGGATTGGGCTAGATGGTCTAAGAATTAGGATATGTTCATCAAAATTAACTTTGAAAAAGTTAATGATAACATCAAATGACCATTTATTCTAGCCATACTTCAAGCTCTAGGCTTTGGGCCCAACTTCATCCAAACCATCCATATGCTTTTCTTAGATGCCTCAGTTGTCCTCTCCATTAATAGAATAACCTCTAAGAAATTTGGCTTCTTCCATTATATTCATCAAGGGTATACATTGGTTCCCACCTTGTATGTTCTTTTAGTTGAGGGTTTTCGATATATTCTTAGCAATGCCCAAGCTAGAGGCCTTGTTAAGGTAATTTATCTCCCTTTTGATGTTGTAAACCTGAATGAAGATATGCATCTACTTAATGGCCACTTTACAAATGACTCCTTCCTGACTCTCATTGAGTATGAAACTAATGTGGGCAATGTCTTATAGTGTCTAGACACCTTCTTCTTGGTCTCTATCTCTAGTATCCAATGGCAGAAAAGTCATTGCTATAAACAATATTACTTCCCTCCACCAGTGTGGGCTATTGAATTTGGTTGGAAGTGGATCCATCATGATTAAATATTTAAATTTATTGGCATCCCCTTTAATTTTGATGCCTTGCCTCCTTTGTTGTGGCAATATATTGTTGAAAAAGTGGCTAAAAAGTTAGAATATCGAGTGATCAAGTCTCTTTCATTAGCAAGAATATTTCAAATTTGCTAAAAAATTCTTGCATCCACCCATGTGTACTACTCATCATGTTGGGTTACTTCTAAGAAATCTTACCAAAATTTGTAAAAATTGCTCAAAGATTTCTTTTGGGCCAATTCCCTTTAAGGTAAAGGATTACATAAGGTGGCCTAGGAATATTTTTGCCTCACGCGTCATGCGGGAGGGATGGGACTCATCGACATAGCCCGATAAGGAACTGCCTTATGTGCCAAATGGATTATGTGGGCCATTAAGGGATAATACAATTAGAAGGTGTTGTTTAGATACTATATCTCCTCAAGGTTGCCTAAGGATAATAAGGTTTGGAAAGGTCTCAGCTTCCCCAATTTACTCTTCATTTAGTTTCCTATCCAAATCATTAGATCTTTTTTGGCTAATTAAATATAGAAGGCCTAAGAAAATATCAAGCCATGACTATTTTGGAATGGCTCTAGTTTTCATAATGGTCTCTCTAGTAACTCCCATTCTCTCTATTGGTCTCTTATTTTCTCTCACAATGAAGTGCCCCTGGTAGAAGTATCTTGGGTCAACACTCTCAAGATTTATTGTAAAGTAATTCATAATATCTAGGATATCTTCTATAGGTGCTCTCACTCTTGGCTATCTTGAGAGGAGGCAAAAGCTAAAGTTTAGTTAGCTAATGTAGACCAAGAATCCTACTAAGAGATCCTCAATGTCATCCCAACTTATATGCTTCATAAAATCTTGAGCCTCCTCTTAACCATGTTAGAAGGATTGGAAATGGTATGTTGAGACCCCTTTCCACAATCACACTCCTCAGATTGGATATGCATGGCTTACCCCCCCATTTTCCCATGGTTAATAATCTTAATTCCCATTGGGGGTTACTCTAATCCATTAGAATGTGAATATTTCACTTCAACACTATTTGCGGGGCTTGTGTGGAGCCCAAGCTTACTCATTTTTCTTGGTGTATACTACACCAAGGCTTACCTATTGGAAAAAAACTCATCCAGATCAGAGTCTACTTGCCTACTTGCCCCTTTTATGGCTACCTTGAGATACTTACTCATCTTTTTTAGTATTGTTTCAAATATTAAAGAGTTTGGACTTGGATCCATGATCTTTTCAATCCTTTCTAGCCCATTTTTTTTTGGCAGCACATCCTCCTTAGAGACAAACTTATGATGACCTTCAAAAACACACAAGTTTGGCATAATTTTAGAGTGGAGATTATCTTCTAGGTTTGGAAAGCAAGAAATAATTTTGTGTTTAATAATGATTTTGTTGATTATAATATTTCTTCTTTACATAAGTCTTATATCATCTCCAATTTTCTTTTGTAGATTCAAGTCTAAGCCAATAAAGTGGTTATGGAGCTTGGGCATCTTTAGGATATCCTCTCCCACTAAGTAGATGCTCCTTATACAATAGCTCAAGTTTCACTTTCTCCTCCCAAGGATCCCAGACTAGATGATATAATGCCTCAACTATTTTTTGTGGGCCTCATCATAACCATTCTAGGCATTGCTCTCATAGTGGCACCCCTACTAGTGCATCTACCCTCCTAAGTAGTTGTTAGGGTGGAAACTACCACCTCCTTCCCCTACTAGGTAGGATGGTTGGGGAACTTCTCCTCTTCCTCTATGCTTAAATGCTTAGGGGGCACCACCTATAGGATATTCAAACATGCTATATAAATTCCCTAGGCTTTCTTTAGCCATTTCACCCACTCAGACACAAGTAGAAGATGATGATACAGACACTACTCAAGCTACTAGATCAGAGTATATTCCATATGGTAATGAATTTATAAGCTTAGGTTTGGGTCCTGATGATGATATGGATCCTTTTCCTTCTATCCTTTCTCTTATTACATAAAATTTATCTTTTTTTAATGACTTTATGACTTGTTTCTAGGCTTTGCCTAGTTTATGATGCTTTTGGTCTTACTCTTAGGCTCTGCCTAGTGTGATGTGGCATGCTTTCATAATACCTATATTTTTTTTTGAATTATTTATATATTTTTATTAAGCTAATATATAGATATATTTCATTAAAAAATTTAGATGGCTTTGAGTTCTTGAGATCATGCCAAGAAGTAAATTAGCATTAATTTAAAGTATGTAAATAATATAAATCATAAATATAAAGTTAAAGACCCTAGGTAAGGGAGATTAAAGAAAGTGTCATGATCTCAGAGATGAATTTTTGGAATATAAATATAAGAATTGATAGTTAGGAAAAATATAAATGCATGAAGAATAGACACTTGGCTAGCGAAGATGACTAAACAATCATGATGAGTGGAAAGATGTATGGTAAAAGAGACCCACCAAAGATAACTTGAAATTTTCAAATAAAAATGAAAATTAGAGCTAAAATCCATTGTTACATTAACTTAGCATGAACTAGGTGTTCAAGTCTCAAACTTTAAGTGATATAGGCAAAATACTATGCACATCAAATCATTTTTCCATTAATCAACGAGAGGTGAACTATGAGTTTGATCCACCAAGATATGAATATCCCTAATTTTATTAATAAATATATTGTGAATCATTCTAAATATCTTACCAAAAAATCCAAAATATTAAAATGGATTCCTCATCCCAAGTATCTAACTAGCCTCCCTCTCATTATTCTATCGTTAGAGTAACCAAGTACTTGGACATAATTTTTTATAGAGGGGTATTACCATTTCCTCATTACTCTACTCTCTAGGATGAGATCAATAGAATCAATCCATATTCATCTTAGGACTAATTGGATGAGGACATTAAAAGACACATGGATGATCTGTTATCAATTAAAATAATAATTTTATAAAAGGTGGAAATGAAATATGAGGTGATGTCATGCATAGACTTACTTCATGATTTATTTCTCAATAGCACCATTACTAGAGACTATTTTCACTATAGGATTCATAATAATGTGGTAGATTATATCTCTAGGGATGGTTTTGAGAATAATTTATACCTATCAATGCATGTTATTAATTATAACTAGGTCACAATCAATGGTTAGTTAGACCATAACACAATTGACAATAAGCTTAGGTAGTGGTTGGTGAAAGGAAAAAAATTAAATATTTGAGGAGATATTTCTTCAATTATTATAACTAAATTTAGGCTAGGTATTATAATATCCATGGCCTTGTTGAATATGTTGTATGGGTTTTATAACATCACTTGAATACATGAGGCATGGGTGCCCTTTCTAGATATCATGTTTTGACCTCTAATTAAATTGTATCACTTGGGAGGTTATGATTATTTAACTCAGGCTATTTATGTTCAAATTTTATTAAATGAAATCTCATGGAAATTTATACATGATGTATTCTATAGTATATGTAGTCATGGGAACAATTAACACCACCTATAAACAACCCTGAGAACCATCTGTGGAATATGTAAACAATAGGGTCTATGATGACTTTTCCCTACACCATGTGTATAGGATTAGAAGGTAAATAAATAAAATTGAAGAATAGATATACCCATTATTGTATAAATCCATTTGTGGGTGCACCATGCCTAGGCTTTCTAACTATATAAGGACAAGCATTGTGAAGATGGGAAACATTTAGCATTATCTTGACTACAATGTAATCATGATAGAGGAAACCAAGGATCCTCCTCTGAATATACCTCATTTGGTTCCTAAAAAATTATCAGAATAGGAGATATTTTTTTAGATATATAACAATGTAGATGAGGAACTTAGTGTAAAACAATAAGGGTACTATCACAAAACCCCTTTAAGCATTGACAAAATGAAATATTAATTGAGTAAGCACATCAATTTAGTTGGGAAGATCAAAACCCACTATGGTTTAAATTAATAACAATATCATGATTGGGACTCTAAAAATTGAGGCATTTCCTCAATGATCTTAGAAAGAAACGAGTCCACATTCCCAATGGTCATAGAAGATTCAGACATGATCAAAATTTCATTAATGCTTAATATCATTCTAAGGTTTATACTCATATGAGAAGGCATAATATTTCAATGGTATTATCTTAGACAATTAAATATGATCCTTCAATCACTAAGGAGAAATAAAATAAGATAGTGGAGGAGGTAAACAAAGCTACAAGCCATTAATGGCCCCAAGATCAGGATCAATTATCATTAGATAATGGTCATCCTTCCTCTCCATAGTAAATAAAATCTAGTGTATTGGAGGAAGATGCCTTTAAAGGGGAGATGGATCCAAAAATTAGGAATAATATTATTAAGGTAATTTCAACCCAACAAGAAATAATAATTTCTATGGCATCCATTCCTCCCTTAAATACTATTCAATAGGTGAGTATTCATGCATTCTTGTTAAATATTTTTTGTTGCACTTCCACCTATAATTTAATATTTTTAACATCCAACATCTCCACAAATAACACCTATAGTATCAGTTCCTTCACCTCCACCTTCCACTCCTATATCTCTTCTTACTTCCATTCCACATTTTATAGGGAAGGGTCCCATATCCACCTAGTCATCCATTCTAATGTACAAAAGAAATCCTAAAACTCCTCTTGTATCTCCTCAAAATGTGTCACTAGAAGAAAGACTTACTGAGAACCCATTTATCAAAGGGTGCCCTCTATATTAAGAATAAGAGGAGGAAAAGGAGGAACAAAAAAAAAGTAAAATAAGTGGAAATTATCCAAGTGGATGATAGTGATGAAGAAAAGGAATGGGCAACTGAAGAAGAGCGGGTATTTGAAGAGGACAAAAATCTTGAAGATTTGAGGAAACAAATGAAGAGGATTTTTTAGATGCAAAGATATTAGGATAGGGTGACTAGGTTGAATTAATTGAGATGCTAAATGTAACAGCTAAAGGAGAGGTAGAACAAGAAAATTATGAATCAACATCCATTGAATTATTAGTGGAAGATAAGACACTAGAGTTTGATGTAGAATATGTGTTGAAATAATCCCCTACTCTAGAACTTACTAATGCACATGCAACCAAAAATCTAATTTCTTCCCTTAGAGCTATTATTATAGAATTATCGATTCTAATAGATACACCAGTTATTTGTTCAAGAACATATATTTTTACTAAAGAATAAATTCATGATTTGAATAAGGTAGTGTCTTCCCTTTATTAATCCATTATAATTGTAGATAATCCCATGGTCAAATTATCATTTGATATCTCAGCTATTTCACCTCTTTATTTATTTGAATCCTTACATAAATATTATATAAAAACTAAATCATTATATTTCCATGCTCATATTAAGTAAATTGGGCCAAAAACCTATAATTATTTTGATTCTTTAATTCCTTCCACCATAACTAAATCCTAAGACCCTAAAAGGAAATTTCATTTTGAGGATTTGGTGTTTGTTTCCATTTTTTATCCTTGATCACTTAGACCATTTTCCCAACTAGACTTATCTATTCCCTAGTCCAGTCAAATTGAGTCTTCTATAATGTTTATTAAAAATACTTTGGGGTAGACCAGATATGTGGTGGAGAACACACCCCACAGGTACATATCAGGGTGGATTAGGTTTATCTAACCATAAATTGTTGTGCCAATTAAAATAAGTGCTGAAATGCTTCGTCTAGGATTTTTACCACCTACTACCCTTGTACAAATTAATAAATCAAAGGAGTAGGTAGAGCTCATTGTATGTACTTGGGTTAAATAATCTCAAAAGAGGAATAAGGACATGATGAGCTTAGTCCTTAAAAAATAATCTAAAATAGACACATATTTTGACAAGAAAAATGGTACTATACAAAGGGTTAAAAAGAGAAAAATAATAGACAAGAGAGAGGGAAAAAGTAATATTTGAACAATGAGAAAATTTATTTCCTATAGAAAAGATGCAAAAAAAGAACCCTAGTGACCTTGATGAATATGTGGAATATTTTTTTTCTTTTGTGGATACCACATGAGAATTAATGAAATAAATGTATAGAATCCAAGAGCAAACTAAATAGAGGCTCTTACAAAGCCAAATTATTCAAGATCTAAGGGAAATTGTGGATAAAATCCAAAGTGTAGCCACTAAGCTATATAATATTTTCAATACGATTATAATTTCTAGAGGTGAACCCCATACCAAATGGAGGAAGGTGATCAAATTTTGGAACAAATTAAAATAAATTGAAAAGAGGATCAACTTCTTGGTTCAATGTGTACGGAATAATGTGTATAATCATTTAAACTTGATGATTTCTATTAGGCATTATGTTTTAAATTATGTGCTTTCAAAGAGAGATGGTGGCTTCGATTGACATACAAAAATCAAAGAATTGGTAACATTATTTGCATGGCCGTAAAAAGAGGCCATAGAAGTATTAAAAGATATGAGGGTCATATGTGTAATAACATCTATATGGTATTTGACAAATAGTCCCAATTTTTAATAAATCAATTGAATAAATCTATAAGAAATAAGTCAAAAGGATGGTCTATAAGACCATTACATAAATATTTAAAAAATAATTCAAAGGGATGGTCTATAATACCATTGAAAATATTATGCAATTGATCATTTTTTTGAAGAACAAGGTAACAAAGGTAGAGAAACACTCAAATTTAAATTTGGAGCCTCTGAATCTGAGCATATAAGGTTGATGGGTGAATTTGGAAAGATATTTAAACCTCCTATGCTCAATTTTGATATTATTAATAAATAATTTGAGGTTTCTTATACTTTATTTGAAAAAATGAAGGCTACTAAGGAGGATACAAATACAACATCTAATGCTTAGTCAACACAAACACTAAATATAAAACCTCAAGTGCCATTCCATCTAGAAGGGTTTTATTCTTCTCAGCCTACTAGTGCTTCACCAACAATAATTATTTCCACATCACTATTAATTTAGGAAAATATTCATTTTAATATATGCATATATATATATATATATATATATATATATATATATATATATATATATATATATATATATATATATATATATATATATATACATACATATATATACATATACATATACATATACATACATATACATATACATACATATACATATACATATACATACATATACATATACATACATATATATATACATATGTATACATATGTATACATACATATATATATATATATATATATATATATATATATATATATATACATATATATATATATACATATATATACATATATATATACATACATATACATATATATATATATATATATATATATATATATATATATATATATATACAGATATATATATATACATATATATATATATACATATATATATATACATATATATATATATAGCAGGTAGTTTACTTCTATCTACAATTGGGTATTGTATAGATATTTCTTTCACTAGCATTTCAAGGATTTAGTTTGATTTTTGAATCATTACCATGATATTTTGCACCTCAGCTATAACATCACTTATAGTGCCTCTAACTACTTCAGTTATTACATCAATCATGTAGTCTCCTTTTCATTTGGGTGGTTTCAAAAAGGCACCATATTTGATTATAAGTATATATGTTTGCATGTACTTTATTGTAAGAACGATTTCGATCTCTAGTCTATTTTGATCATATATATGTATTTATATTATAATTATGCCTTTTTGGCTAGTTGATTTATTTTTATCTTGTACATGCATGATTCACATGAATTATATAATTGAAATTTTTGTAGTTATACTTTGCTTGGTATATGAGGCAACATTTTATAAAGCTTATATATTTTTATCCTCTGAATTCTAAATAGAGGAGAATTGTTTGCTATCAAGATAAATAATAAATTATGGATTGTTTTGCAATTTTTTCTAGGTGTGTAATCTTTTGTTCTTCTTCAAATCCATGATTAATTAAATAAATTCAATTATTTTAGTATTTTATTCTTTAGGTTGTGTATAAGTTTTATTTTATGTATTTATTCATATTGTATATTAGATCTAAATGCTTTGTGTTTAATAATCATAATCTCCCTTTTTAGAGGTGTTATTATAACCTTAAAAATGTAAAAACCTTTTGTTATGAGCATTAAAGTTTACTAAGCTTGGTTCCATTAGAATCCTAAATATGTTATAAAAAGCATTGTTTATTTGACTACTTTTCTAACCCATAGTTCAAGATCTAATTTGGAAGGGTTTCATATGACTTTGATCCACAAGCCTTATTTTTTGATCTACCCCTCCTTCCTTTTTTATTTTATTTTGGTCTTACCCAATTTATGTTAGATTCACCCATTGATACATTTCAAGTAGGTCTAGACTCACATTAGATCTGAACCATCTGAGGTAAACAACTATTTTGCTCACTGCTATTCCACCATCAAGTTGTTTACAAAACCCAATACCTTACAACACGTTCCTAAAAGAGTGAATATTCTTTCACTGATCCTAAACCATTCAAGGATAAATTAAAAAGGTTACTTAGTGTGCATAAAACCCACCTTAATAAAAACTTTGGTTACTCTTGCATTATTAGGGTTTAGTATTATCACTAGCTCTATGGTAAATCATGAACACCTTAATACTCTTCACTACATAATATATTTATTAAAATACTGCACAATCTAAAAATTAATAGGAATGTAAAAAAAAAATCCACTATTTATTTGATAACCTTGACACAATATAAAAATGTGATTGATGTGAACAACCTAATAATATTATCTAAAGTTTTTTAATATAGTTCCCAAAAGTTTGCATATGTGATAAATAGTATGGCTTTTGTCTTCTATTAATTTTATATTAGGATATGTTTCAAGTGGAAGTAGAAGTGTGTTATATTTAATATTATAATCACACCATAATAAAACCCCCTCTATATGATCATATACATGTTAAGGTATATCTAATCTACTTACATAAAGTAATGTATTTGTGCTAGTCACATAAGGTTGTATGATTCTACACCTTGTCTCTTTGAAATACTTCTTGGTATATATCATATGGGTATTAAGGTGGATATAATTAATACTTATTGGTATATATAATATGGTATTAAGGTGGATATCCTTACTATTTTATCTACTTGAATAGGCTTTATGTTATTTGCCACAACATAAGAGTGACACATTGTATTATAAGTTTAGCATGCCTATAAATAATTCAACAAACTTGTAAGACATCAACCACAGGTATAAAAATTATAAAAATACCAATTATATTTTAATTTTGTAATGATTACCTTATTATTTATTTATATATTTATGATGATGGCCTAGAAGGAATGTATTTCCTAGAATAAATCAAATCTGAGATGAATCTCATGGCATGAAATTTTATCTATTACCCATGAATAAGAAATGTTGAATTAAGTTAAAATTTTGTTTGATAGTAATAGATTGTTATATGGATTATTTTAAGAGAAATAAATATTCAAAAATTAATACTCTGTGTATGCCTACCCTAAGTATATATGTTGATCTAAAGTTAATAGCCATTTTAAGAGGATTGTCGATGGCACATTAATGTTAGGGATTTGTTTTCAATTAGGTTTAGATAGGTAATTTTATTGAGGATGTCTCTCTTACACATGGTAAATATAATGAATTTAAACCTTTTCCAAAAATAATATACATTTGACCACTTCGCATCCATTGTTTATTTTTACACATCTACACAATACTAATGTCTACTTTCATTGAATTATTTATTTAACAAAACCAATATTTTACCTTAAATTCATCCATTTGTGAATGCCCTGAATTGAAATATTAGTGGTTTTTTGATAAAATTCCTAAGATGGTTGTAGGTGATGTTTCCAGAGACAAAGATGGGACTGTGACAAGGTCAACACAATTTTTTTTAATTATCCTTTGTCTATTGGACATGTTAAATGTTCTTTATAAATTTCTATAATATTAAACTTTTAACCACTTCCATCCACTTTCTTATTTTAAATAATTTTGTGTTTTCATGTAGATATATTATATATGCAATGATAATTTTTTATTGACATGTAGATTTACTATTTTAACAAGAGGATGTGGAGTGGGACAAGGGTGAGGAGGATGGTAATCAAACTTATGAGGATCTTTTTCATATGAATATAATATTTTGTTGTAATTATTCTATTTTCATACTCATATAGGAACTTTATTTATATGAAATGATATAAGTCACCATTGGAATTATAGTAGTTTATAATATTCAACATTTTAATTATTTACATCAACTTTATGATTTTACATATTTGTGTGTATACATGTAGATGAATTATATATGCAATGATATTATTTTTGATTGAGATTTATATACTAACTATTGTGGCATAGGAGGTTGAACTAGAGAAGAGTGAGGAGGAAAGTAACAATAATTTTGATGAGCTTGTACCCATGAAGGTAAGCTTTTGATGTGATAATTCTTTGTTTCTTCCATTGTCATGCTCATATAAACTCATTATTTTATATGAAATGAAATAAGTATTTATTGGAATATATATATATATATACCAATTTTTTAGGAGGAATCAAATTAAAAAAATGTTGAGAGGATGTTGATGGTGAACATGATAGTGATTGGCTTCCATACACCTCATAATCTGATTCCAAGGAAGAGGAATAAAAAATATCAAGTACACTTTTTTATTCACAAGGATGATTGGTATTCATGTTGATTTAATATTTTTTTATAGAATTGTAACCCAAGGATTATTTCCTGAATTATAGATTTTGTAAATACCAGGATATGTTTTGGATCTAGTCTAGGAAAATAGTGATCCTTGTGTGGAGTTTATAGCTGAGTAGCTACTTAACTCATAGCAAGCCTTGGCAAATCTTGAATTTATTTTAGAATCATTTAATACCAGAGAGGAGGTTATGGATTGGGTTCCATTAAATAATATCCAATAAACAAGTGTCTTATAAGTATCCATTCATATCTTTATTGTTCAGTAGAGGGAGGACATGATTGGATGATTGTCAGTAGTAAGAAGGCAAAAAGACAAAAGGGATCAGAACCAATGAACATGATCCTCAGATATCAAAAGTACAATCATGTTATAGGGTCAGAGGGATCATTTTCTTATTTTTCCATGTATTTCTTTAATTTTTATATGGTATTTTAGTTGTATCAGATAGACTTATTATTTTATCTAACATGCATGGCCAAGTTTATTAGTTTTTAATTCAGGATTTATTTTATATCCATTGGTAGGTGAGTTTCATTTAATTGAATTTTTCATATCCTTTTCTCCATTATTTATAGGGTGTATTCCCTTTACATATTTATAAATAATAAAAAAGCAAGTTAGGTTTAATGTGATCTAAGTGTGATTTTCATTAATTAATGAAAACTTGTCCTTAAATTTTTTTTATTGGATTTACATATATATATGTTTTTGTAATTATAATTTTGGAATTATTGGTGATCAAAATAAAACCAAAAAAGATCCAAATATGTAAAGAAAAGTGACCCAAAGGGTTATGTGAATGAAAGTAGAATTGAAAGATATGTTGGGATATCCAATATTCATGGATGTTTTTGATAAACTAGATCCATATGTATTATTATATTTACCTTAAATCCATAGAAAATGAAAACACCAAAAGAATAGGTCCATGGATCCCCATGACAAAGTCAACAAATATGAATAGAGTAAAATAAAAGACTAAAAATTTAAGTAAAATAGGGAAGCAAACATAATATCAAGATAAATGTGCCAATAAGTTACTTATTTAGAATTAAGAGTCTATATATGTAAATTCACATAAAAACATTTTACAAATAAGGCTTATACCAGATTTACATGTCTACACCTACAAGATCTATGGTGCATGTTGCTCTAGTATTTTCCCTCTTAACTATTCCTTTAATTTCTACACCTTTGATTGATGGTAAAGAGTGATCCCAAAGTTCTAATGATTGGCATTGAGAATCAACAATATCCATTTTATAATATATCAATCACTGATATGGTGATGAATAATCTAGATTATCATTATTTAGATCAATGATATTAGTTGATCCATGACCACACCTATCATATAAGTTGAGACACTATATTATGGTAATCTATGAAGATAATAAACTTCACTAAAGTCAATGAATAGTTTTGATTTGCATTTTAATGTCTCTAGAGGCCCTAAATGTTTATAATATGGACATGGATGATCATGATCTAAAATTATAACATCAATGGTTGTAATTTATTTTCACTAGATTAATAAATATTGCCATATCACAAATTAATCCATGATCTCGCAACTCTATCTTTTTAGTGATACTCAATGACTATGATTGGATCCTTCGTGATCTATATTTGGTGATATCATTTAATTTTCTCTACTTTTATTACATAGCTCATTTTTGAGTAAATACTTAATGCACCATTAAAAATTAAAAAATGAGGGAAATCCATTAGATTTTTATAATGAATAATAAGGGAAGAAGGACCCTTACCCCACATTAAAAAGGGCCTCAAAATTAAATAGAATAAGAAAGACAAATCATTTCCTAGAGAGAGAGAGAACCCATAAATCTAAACAACCACAAAGTAACAAAGCCACTATACAATTATGAAAAACATAGATCAAAGGCCCAAATCCACTCCATAAGATGACTTTTAACTAGAATCTTAAAACACAAAACAAAACATATGATGGGATCATAGTGGAAGCCTGTAAATGAATAAATATTTAAATATGGCCTATTAAACCTTAAACCTCCTGAATTGCATCCCCTTACAAGTTATAGGAACTTACGGACTTGAAAAAAAAAATTATTAGATCCACTTGTAACAATTGATAGCTACCACAACCAAAATGTACAAAATGTTCACATGAAATTCTTTGTTGAAGTCTATTAATAAATTTGGAAATACCTTTTAGATCACAGAGAAAGTGGGGATGCTAAATTTGGATTTATTTAGATAATAAAATTTCCACAATCCTCTTAACTTCATTTAAGAAATTTAGTACGAGTCAAACTTTATTAATAAGTTCCCTACATTCTTCCTAAGGAAGGTGACCTTTTTAGATCCAATATTCATTAGGAATAAGGTGAAGAGTCCCAATTTTTCTAATAGATCCCTTTATTAATTAATTATACTTGCACCTTCAGCTTCACCATTACAGTTGAAATCCTTCAATATTCTAATACTATTATAAAATTGAAAAGAAATTGAAAACAAGGCTCCACAACTAAGAAAAATATGAACCGATCCTTAAAGAAGTAATACCTATTGATTAACCATTGTTATGTATCTCCAATTAAACACCTTTAACAATTGCTAAATTAAACACTCATGATAGAAACTATCGACATTGTGGTACTTTTTACTTCTTGTCCATATATTTGAAAATAAAAGGTATGAGGTAATAAATAAATGGTTTATTGTAATTATATTTATTAATTAAAAGTTTATAATTTCACATTGTCAATATATTAATGAAAAAAATCATTTATAAATCTATAACATAAACAAATACATTAAATGAAAAATAAAGACAAATACATTGAATGGAAAAAAAAAAAAAAAACTTAAGTTAGAGAGAGTTTAAAAAGAGTTCAAATAAATTTTTGGGGGGTGAAAGTATCGACAGTAGTATGATTGATAATCAACTATGTGTTTGTAAATTTGAGGTTGATGGTTTAAAACTTACAATCTTAGGGTCTCTCTTACTACAATAAAACTTCAAATATGAGACAAGTAAAATTTATTTTCTTTTTTTGAAAAGATATTTTGGATCATCAATAATAAAGATATCAAATATTAATTAATTAAAATTATTTTATGAAAAAATGTTTGGGACATTTATTTTTCTTATTTTATCTTTCATTTAAAAAAAAAGAAAAATAATAAACCAAATCTATTAATTCAGGTAATTATTTTTATCTATTCTAGAATTTATATGTGGAGCCGTTATTAAAGCCACTTTTTAGATATGGTCTGAAAATGACTTACGCTAAGATGCCTCTCACACAATTAATGTTGGTTAATATAGGGTGAGGAAAACAAAATACATACATATATATATATATGTAAGTATGTGTGTATGTATATATATCTATATGTATGTATGTATGTATGTAATCAATCTTTTTTAATATGGGGAATATATTGGGTTATTAGTTTTTTTTTAAATTATATATCCATAAAAAATAGTGCTAATTAATTACTTGATTGGATAAATTGAAAATAGTAATTATAAACAGTGTAATGAATTATTTAATTAGATAAACAAAATATATTAATTATATATTATTCTATAAAAAAAATGTGTCAATTAATTACTTGATTGGATAAATCAAATATATTAATTATAAATAGTGTAACAAATTATATAATTGGATAAATAAAATATATATTAACTATATATATTTTTATAAAAATTTGTGTCAATAAATTAGTTGATTTAATAAATTAGATATATTAATTATTAATTTTATTTTATAGCACAATATAATAATAATATTAATTTATTAATTAGTACTCATTAAATATTTGTTTAGATAATTATAATAGATAATACATAATTGATAGATTGACATAGTGTAAATACAACATTGGTATCCCTACTTATGTTGGTGTGGGCCCATTCATCCTACAATTAAATGCATTAAAAAAAATTATTTAAATATTATTAATTTGAAGAGAACAACCTATTTAAATAAAAGTAGTTATTTGGAGTGACAAATTTTGATTTTATTTTATTCCACAAAATACATCTATAAAAAATAATGAAAGAAGATGAAGGGCAAAAGAGCACTTCCAACACCGATCCAATGGAAGAAGGGCAAAGGTAAGGAGAAAATGTTGATTTCGACCAACTTAATTAATATTTATGCAAAATAATGCAGAAGGACAAGGAGCAAGAGTCATTCCTAACACTAATAAAATGGAAATAAGGCAAAGTGAGAAGCAAGAGAGCATTCTTAACACTAATCAAATGGAAGAAGGGCATTTACACAAGATAATACAAAGGGACAAGGAGCAAGAGAGCATTCCTAACACTAATCAAATGGAAAGAGGGAAGAGGGAGGAGAAAGAGAGCATTCCTAATACTAATAAAATAAAAGGAGGGTAGAGGAAGGGGCAAAATGTTAATTTCCACCATCCCCTAAGAAAACCCTATCAACGTTTGACTCCCTCACAAACTCAATATTTGGAAGGGTAAGATAGTAGATATGTCCATCTTGTTTCTTAATTTTTAAATGGTACTCTTTGGGTTTTATTTTTAATTATTATGTGCCAAATCATGAAGTCTAATATCCATATTCAGGGTTTTTGATGCATATCAACATCTAAATGATAAACAAAGAGAACAAATTTAATGTACCTAGGGAGGGGTAGATTAAGTAGCATAACTAGTAGAATAGTGAATATTAATGAATAATAAGGAATAGTAGTTTAGTAGCACATGCAATATAATGAAGAATTAAATAGGTTAGAATAGTATAAATAAGAGGGCATAGGCTATTGTAATAGATCCAAAAAATTATTTGTAATAGAGCTTGCTCTAAAAAGATGATTCCCCCTCAAAGTGGCCCAAGATTTAGATCTATTTCTTCCAAAAAAGGAATGTTATATAATATATTCCTTATTTTTAGTTATATGAGGGTGGGGTTATTATCATTGGTATCAGATCACCCACCTGTGTT
>JARHVA010010008.1:50000-77500 GCA_037957365.1 Torreya grandis
TGGTCACCTAGAGTGTTGGACTGAAGTTCAAAATAAAAGTGGCAAAAAAGGTCATATGGTAGATACAAGACTCAACCATTTATGATTTTTCTAGTTGGCCTTTTATTTTCTTGCATTTATTTTGGGGTGTGACTTTTCCAACCATCATTTTTTTATTACTACCATTGTGCAATTATTTTATTTATCAATAAAGATGCACTTTTCAATAAAACAAATTGTAAATACTTATTTTAAGAAGTAAGTTATTGTAAAAATTAAAAATCTTACAATTATAATAATATAAATTAGTTTTGTGGAAAAATGGCGACGGGCACATTCCAGCTATGAGTTAGGGCCCACATGCCCTAGCTGTTGTACCTGGTCCTTGTTCATGGTGGCGACCGGTAGTTTTGTAGATTGGGTGAGGGGATTTTGTGCTGTTGGTAAGGTGTGTGGGCGCTGGCTGTGGGGTCTTCTAATTTGGCTTAAGGTAAGCACATTTTTCTATTGTTTGGTGTGTTGTGTCATACTCTAGTCAGAGGTTTTTGGGATTGAGGACTGTGGGTTCCTGTCCCATCTTTTGCTGGTGGATGTTGGGCTCGCCCTATGGAGAATCAGAGACTAGTGCTTTCTTAGATTGCCTCTAAGGATATGGAGATGGCTAATCCATATTCTTCAGCATAGATCAATGGTGAAGGTTAGATGATTAAACCCACAATGGGAGATGGGGTTTCATCCTCTAAAGGGATACCTCAAATTAAAAAAGTAAATGGATGGAAAGATCTGAAGACCAGCCTGTGCTGGTTATTCAACCTGAGCAAATTTCAGAGGATGTTGAGTACTGGTGAAACCATGCCCTTATTTCCAAATTTTTGGGCCTTTAGCTCCCCTTACCTATGCTAGATTCTTGGGCTCGTTGGGTTTGGAATCCTGAAGGTGATAAGGAGATTATTTTGGTAGCAAATAATTACTTTTTGGTTATTTTCTCCTGTATGTCAGATAGGAGTAGGGCATTTGAAGGAGGTCCTTATTTCTTCAACCAGGTGGGGATTTTCATCAAGCCTTGGCACACGAGCTTTAATTTAGCTGAAGAGATTCCCTCGAGTGTACCTATGTGGGTTTGGTTGCCAAGACTTCCCTTAGAATATTAGAGGGAAGATATTCTTCACTCAATCTCACTACTTCTTGGAAAGTCTGTGGGAGTGGCTACACAAACTCAAGATCGTAAGGTAATCTCTTATGCTCGTATTTGTGTAGAAGTTGACTTAACTAATCCATTACCAGATTCTATGGAAATATGCATGGGATCCTCTTCTTGAATCTAACAGCTGGATTATGAGACCCTCCCATTTAGATGTCAAATTTGTCATGAATATGGCCATTTACTCCGCAAATGTCCCAGATTTAAGCCTGCTCCCTTGGATGACTTTGGGTCTCTTAAGGGGGATAAGAGAAAGGCACCTATGTCTACTATACCTATGGGTAATGAGGGATTTAATCAAGTTAAATCCTGTAACAAAGGTAAAAGTAAAAAGAGAACCTGGATGGATAGACACAATGATGGTATTTATAATAGATTTGAGGTTCTTGAGGACCTGGTGCAGGAGGAGGGGATTCCAATTGAGCTTTTTTCTAGGGATAAGGGACTACAAAAAGTTTAGGAAGAGGGGGAAATGAAGGAGCATCAGCTACTTTCTCCAGAGGACCCTCAGAGTGTACAGATTGATGTGGATTTACCTATTCAAGCTCAAGATACCAGGGATACCCAGGGGTCACAGGCTCTGATGAGCTCGGTTGCGGTGGTTTTAGATCCCCCTATTCCTAAAGGGGCTTTAGATTTGGTTAAGAGCAAAAAACCCATCCTATTTTAGGCCTACAATAGAAATCCTTTAAAAAGGGGCCTCTTGATAAACTGTCAAGGAGTGGTAGAAAGTCTGATCAAGAGAAGGTCAAGATTATGGGGGACACGTTGGTTGAGTTGGGGTCTGTGAAACCCATTGATTCCACTTTTCCCACCCCCATAAATGATTGTTCTATCTTGGAATGTCATGGGGTTGAATAGCATCCCTAGACAAAAGGTTGTTCGTAGATTAATTGATTCTCAGTTACCTGATGTGGTTTTTATCCAGGAAACTAAGCTTACAGTGGATGTTTTGGAAAGTTATGCTTCTCGCATATGGCCCTAGGGCAATTGGTAGGGGGTGGGAGATCAGAATAGTTTAGGGGGGTTGCTTGCTTCTAGAACCCAAGGAAATTTCTCCCCTTATGGTGGATTTCTAGTTGATCCTCTATCTCTTTGGTTGCATCTTGTTTGGCAACTACAAAAAGGTGCCTTCTATCCAATATTTATGCTCCTACTAATATTACAGGTAAGTCAAATCATTGGGCTCATATTAGCTACATCTGAGCCCTAGACCCATACCTCCCATGGATTTTGGCTAGTGATTTTAATTCTATTATTAGTTTAGAGGAAAAACAGGGTGGAATTGCCAAGTTGGACCCCTCTGCATATCTTTTTAGGGATATGATAGATTCCTTGAATCTCATTGATGTGAAGCCAAATAATGGTATCTTTACATGGAATAATAGGAGATGTGGTGTTGAGGCTATCTCAAAAAGGCTTGATAGATTTTTTGGTTTCATGTTATTGGATGAATGACATGTTGATTACCAATTTAGAAATTCTTGATTGGAGAGGCTCTGATCACTGGCCTATCAAGCTCTCAGTAACAAATTATGGAGTTTCCAAAAACCCATCTTTTAAATTTTAGTTAATGTGGTTAAGAGATCATTCTTTACAGGACCTTATGGAGGAGTGGTGGTATGAGGGGTTGCCTGCCCATGGGACGACAATGTTTACTTTCTATAAGAGACTTTAGCATGTGAAGTACAGGCTTAAGAAGTGGAATACAGGCTTAGAGGATTGCTACTCAGGCTAAGTTAGACAACATAACTCAGTTGGTTCAGGATCAAGGGAGGACCCTTGACCTGAGAGAAGCTGAGTCTTTGGCTTTTAAAGGATAAGAGGAGTGGGAGCTTCGGGAGGAGATATTCTCGAAGCAAAAATCTTGGATTGACTGGCTTTAGGAAGGGGATAGGAACACTACATTCTTTCATAATTTGGTCAAGGCTCAAACATAAGTAAATTCTATCTCCTTTTTGATCTCGCCTGAAGGGGCTCATCTCTCATCCAATGTTGATATTTCTAGGGCTGCGATCAACTATTTTTCAAATCTCTTTTCTAAGGAGGGTCTTATTTCTAGGGATGAAGAGAGGGAGATCTTAAATTGTATTCCTCACCTGGTCTCTACAAAGATGAATGAAGCTCTCTTACATCCTATTTTTCTATCTGAGGTGGAGGGGGTGGTGTTTAACATGAAAACTGGTAAGGCTTCTGGCCCTGATGGGTTTTTGATTGAGTTCTTTCAAGAATTCTAGGAAATAATAAAGTTTGACCTCCTTGAGGTGGTTCAAGAATCTCATAAGAATAAACAGATGCTCAAGTCCATGAATTTTACTTTTTTGGCGCTCATTCCTAAGCAGGAGGGAGTGAATCAGTTGACTCAATTCAGACCTATTGCACTATGTAATGTTGTCTATAAGATTATTACAAAGCTGATTGAGGAGAGACTTAAGCCTATTCTTATCACTTTGATCTCTATGGAGCAGGGGGTTTTGTTGAAGGAAGACAAATTTTGGATGGTGTAGTGGTGGCAATGGAAGCTATTCATTCGATGGCTAAATCTAAGGAGAGAGCTATGTTTATAAAGCTTGACATGGCTAAAGCTTATGATCGGGTGAGCTGGGAATTCTTACAGACCATTCTCTTGGTGTTTGGCTTTGTTGAGGAGTGGGTGAATTGGATTCTAAGCTGTGTGACCTCTTCTTCCTTTTCAGTTCTTATAAATGGGGAACCATCTGATTTATTTAGGGCTTCTCAGGGGCTTCGACAAGGAGACCCTCTATCTCCTTATTTATTCATTTTAATGGCAGAGGGTCTTGGAAGATTTGTTAAGTCTCAAGTGGGATGGGGTCTTATTCACAGTTGGAGATGGAACGACTCTCTTCCTCCCTATTCTCACCTTCAGTTTGTGGATGATACTACGCTGATGGGCATTACCAGAATTAGTGAAGCTGTGAACTTCAAGTGAGCTTTAGACATCTATTTGAAGGCTTTGGGTTAGTGTATTAATGATGACAAATCTTCCATCTATTTCTTCAATACCCCCTAGCCTATTCAAATCAGGATTGCCAGGATCCTTATATTTTAGATTGGTTCTCTTCCCTTGATATACCTTAGGGTTCTCTTGTCTTTGGGATCTTAGTATCGAGTGTATTGGTAAGGAATCTTGGATAAGTTTTAGAGAAAATTTAATCATTGGACTCTCAGTTGGCTTTCTTCTATTGGGGGACTGGTTCTTCTAGAGATGGTGATGCAATCTCTTCTTATTTACAGGGGTTGTGTGCAAGTTCCTCCTTCCAACTTTGTGAGGGATTTTGATGCTATTTCTTAGAAGTTTCTCTGGTCTGGTACACTCCTCTCTTCAAAGTGGAGTCTTGTTAAGTGGGAGTATGTTTATAGGCCAAAGCATGTTGGTGGCCTTGGGATTAGGTCTATGGCATTGGTTGTCACGGCCCTAGTTGCTAAGCTGTATTGGAGGTGGTGTACCAATCAAAAATTAGATTAGGCCAAGATTATTACTCACAAGTATTTTCCTGGTGTGGATAGCTCAGATGTGCCGCAGCTAGATTTGATGGGTAAAGGATCTTGTGTTTGGAATACCCTTAAAAAGGGAGTGTAGCTGATTAAGGAGAGGCTTTTTTGGATTTGTAACAAGGGCTCTGATGCTCTTTTTTGGCATGAATCTTGGGATGGCCACCCGCCCATGATTTCTAGCTTTCCTTAGCTCTAGCCTCTTTGCCACACATTTACTAATGCTGGCTGGTGTAAAGTGGAGCATTTCAAGACTATTAAGTGCTTGGGTCAGGTGGAGGTGACATGCTAGAAGGATTCTCAGGAGTGGCCTACTGGTGGTTCTGATGAGGACTATGCTCTTCTTTCTCATGTACTAGAGGATAGGTTTTGTAGTTCCCTCAATGGCAGGGATGTTTTGGGTTGGAGTCCTAGCCCAAAAGGCACATTCTCTATGGCTCAAGGATATGCTATACTTGATAGGCACCTACATGGTACAAATGAAGTGCACTGGTGGAAGAAGGTTTGGAATAACTTCTCTTGGCCTAAATGTATTTTTTTCTTATGGTTGTTGGTTCAGAAGAAATGTCTCACTTGGGAGAATCTTTGCAAAAGAGGCTTTCAGGGGCCTTCTGTCTGCTTCTTATGCACACACAATGAAGAGTGTACCTCTCACCTATTTTTTCTTTGCCCTTTCTCGAGGGATATATGGCATAGATTGTGGGAGGCTTGGAGTCATGGGTGTATTCATGCCACTTATCTCAATGACTTTTGGGAAAGCTTGGGTAGACCTCCAGTGAAGACTTCTTTCTTGCAGGTTGCCTGGATGGTTGGACCAGTCTTTATTCTTTGGAACCTCTGGTTGGAAAGGAACCATAGAATTTTTTGTGACTCTAAGTTAGATAGCCTTTGATTGTGGAGGAATATTCTTAATAGGCTTCAAGAGACTATCTTGGCAAAATGTGATATGTCTAAAAGTATAGATCCTGGTGATCAAGTTATTATGAGGAATTTGAACCTGGATGGGAATAATCAGGGAGGTACTCTTAGGAAAAGGACTTGCCATGGTAAGCAATGTGTTTATAGGGTTGGACGATGGACTCCTCCCCCAGTTGGGATCTTGAAGATTAACACTGATGGATCTTCTCGAGGGAATCTAGGTCATGCTGGTATTGGGGCTATAGGTAGAAGTGATGATGGGGAGGTAGTTTTCCTTTTCTCTACCTACAAGGGTCAACACTTGAATAATTAGATGGAGGCCCTTTCTATTAAGACTGTTGTTGAGAGAGGATGCTCCTTAGGCTGGAAAAAGATCATATGTGAGTCTAACTCTCAAATTGTTGTTGACATGCTAAATAACCAGAGTTTGGAGAATGTTAATTGGAAATTAGCCTCTCTAGCTAGACAAATTTTAAGTCTATGTAGTTCCTTGGATTCTATTTCCTTTCATCATATCCCTCATGAATTGAATAAAGTTACAAATTATTTGGCAAAGTGGGCTGTTGAGAAAGAGGATAGCTGGGATATTAGCAGAAGGGATGAGCTTCCTTTGGATTATCATGGGATTTTTGATCGACTTTTATTAGAGGATAGGAATATGTAGTTTTGTGGTGGGCCTTTGGCCTTTACTCTATAATCTGATTTTGATTGAATAAATTTTTACCCCTTTTATTTTTAAAATATATATATATATAAATTAGTTTTGTTTTTATTTATAATTTATTTGTAATTTTAGTTTTATAAATTTTTTATAATAAAAATATTCTTAAAAACTTTTCAAATTTGATTGTAGTAAATTTTTAAATGACTTCCCCCATTCCTATTCTCACTCATTAAATAGATAATGACCCTAATTTGATTGGATGCATCAAATAGCTAAAGAATCTATCATGAAATCAGAGCAAAATATCCCAACACTCCTTTAATTAATAGGTCTTTGAAACCTTTCTATTGATTATGTCTTATCAACACTTGGGGAAGAATGGACAAAACCCCTTTGTGATAGGCAACACTGGGTAGAAGACAACCATAAGGTAGAATAAACATGTGAAGTATATAGAGGACTTAGTGTAGACATGCACGAAGAACCAAATGCATAAGGTAACATTAATCAGATCTAGAGTAATAAATGGATCCCCTACCCATAATGGACATCTTTATTATGAGTAGTTCCATTAAAAGAGCCTCAAACTTAAAACTCCCCCTGCCCTACCTCTTTATCTTTACTATCAATAAGGGTCTAGATGTCATGGAGATAGAATTTATGGTGGATGTTAGAAGCCTAAATTGGAACCAAATCCTTTGATGAGGTATTATATCACATGTTAGTACCAAGAGCATAATCCAAACCTTCATCTACTAACCCAATTTTGGCTTTTGGTGAGGAGTCTAGGCAAGTACTTAGATCAGAAGAATACTTCTCAACCAAAGGGGTTATCTATAGATTTGTTGATCATTGGACAAAACTTCAATATCTTCATGCTTGGATTTTGAAGCATTAGAAACCTCTCCTAAAATGTAAACTTAAAATTTACCCATGTATAAAAAGTGTCATTATTATTATTGGTCATATTTAGGACAAGGAGAAGATTTACAACTAGTTTTGGAGCTTGAATCATCACCCACTGCTCTTAAACCCATGTTTCCCTACCTTCAACCCTCTCACTAAACCTATTAATATAAAACCCATTTGGGTTCACCTACCCCATATCCCACATCAATTTTGGATTGAATCCAATTTAGAAGTAATTGGTAAATCCCCAGGAGAGTTTCCAAAAATGCACCTAGACATTGACCATTTCTCTCACACTATTTTTGATAGGATCTTTGTGAATATTGACACCTCTAAAAATCTACATAAAAAAACATTCTATAAGTATGTGCCACTCTTAATCCCAATCTCTTGACTATGAAGGATTTTTGTTTCATTGCTAATATTGTTTTAATATGGGACATTTGAACCAAAACTACAACTACCTCAAAAAAATAAGGATTCTTCTTGGTGGAAGGACTTCTATTTTACCCACCTTACTATTTTGGCTCATTTTGATAGCATTGATTCCACCTCATATTCAAATGATCTTGATTCCTTTGGCTCTCATCATTTCAAAGATGAAGTAATGGAATATTTAATCACTCCTATGAAAGATGTGGACTCAGCATGAGTCCCCTTCATTTCAATCATATCCATAGAGGTGAATAGAGATTAATACATTCAGGGCATAACCATTTGATGTTACAACTATAGAAGATAAATCTCAACTCTATAATTCAATTTAAATTCCTTTTACAATCCAACCAAAGGTTGTGTAAGATAAAGGAAGGTGGAATGAGGTTAAAAAAAGGGAAAAAAAAGATAAAAAAGTAGTGGTTCACCTTCCTTGTATGACCCTTCACTTAGGGGACCCTAACCAAAAGTTTTAAAAATAGGTGAAAGGGGGATAACCCCCTTAGTTAAGTTTTGTGGAAGCATCACAAAAGACTACTTGATGTAAACTAGGTTTCCTTAGGAAGGTAATATCTATAGAGTAGATGTTGAGTTGAGGATCCTCTATTTCTCTTAGCTATGTGGTTGATTTATGGAAACAAAAATTTAGCAAAAAACTATTTATTTCTTGTTGGATTTTCATTATAGGTAAGGGTTTCTTTTTGGTAGTCTAAGGTTTAGTTATTTGTTGGATGTTTGGTTCCACATGGGTCACTAGTTAAGGAATAAAATTAGAGAATAATTAAATTATCTATTATAAAAAGTTTCACAACATTTCAAAACTTACTTTTTACCCTATCAAATAGAAAAAATAACTTTTGAATAATTTTAATATGTGGGTGTACACATTAATTAATAATTATTGTAATTATAGATAATGTTTTTTAATGATAAAAACAAAGGAATTTGTTCCCTTATCCTAAGGTACAAATGGATCTAGGTAACAGATTAAACTAAATAAGAAAAAATCCAACAAGTGTGTTGGAGGAGATGGACAGAATGCCAAAAAACTAAGCAACTGAAAAACAAATAATCTTATCACAAGTAAATAATACCAATGGAACTAAAGATTAAAATATTCACAACTTAGAATAGTCCTAGATTACACAATGTAATCACCACCAAAGGACCACTATCAAGAAGTAAGAAAATGCCATCACCAAAAGCCAAAGACTCCAACCAACTAAACAAACATGAAGAACTAAACCAAGATCACAAGATTGAAAATTTTGAAAAAAATATAATAAAAGATAGAATATAAGTCTTCTCAAAGTATCTCAAACTAAAATTACACAAGGAACTAAAATTGGTAGCATGACCAAAGACATTAAAAAAACACCAAAAGCTAGACCACCAATACCCACAATGACAACTTGAACAAAATGGAAATTGTCAGTGGGACCAATATTTTCTAATTAATTATCTATAATCTTCCTAGGGAGAGGGGTCTTAAAAATACCAATATTCATTAGGAGGAAGGTAAATATATCCAAAGTTATTCAATAAATTTTCTTGACAATTAGTCTCATGATAGTTATGGGAGAAATAAATGTCCTAAAAAAATGATATGGAGGATATATTGAATGATTGAGTTGATCTTTCATTTCCAAACTTCTCAATTTAATAGTATTAATAATAAAAATAGAATCATCTCCCATTAATACTTTCTTGAAATTTTAATCAAATTATTAAACCTATAAGAAGAGCTATAGCTTAATATAAAAAATTTAAGATGGCAGAATGTTGAAATCAAAACATGGGAGCACTTGTACTTGATTATCTCATGATATGCCTCCACCTACAGATAGATTGGGGTTGTCTTTAGATGCAACATTAAAATTTATCTTAACAAAAAAAAATTCTTGGAGGCTTCCATCAATCTAAAATGATTTTGTTGATTTGAGGAATGAGGATTAATTTATTTTAAATTAAATTCCATTTTAGGAGTATATGAAATTCATCTCCAGTGATTTTATTTTCAGGAGTTTAAACTTTAGCCTTAAAATAGTTTTGAAGGAGCACCTAAATTTTAAGAGTGAGGATATTTTTAAAGATAGATATGTTCCTTAAGATTCCATTGTTTCTTTATTTATATAAGCTTTAGATGATAAGATACATGGCCATAGCCCAAATATTGCTAATTTTATCCCCTCCTTCTATCTAGTTAATCAAAATTTCCTAAATAGATCCATTTGTTACCCAAAGTTTGTTCATTTTTTTATAGAACTAAGATAAAATTCTCCATGGAAAAGAGTAATGAAGGAGAATATGGTTTGGGGTTTCAGAGTTATATGTAGAGGAGATGCAAAAGGAAATTCCCTAAAAATCAATCCTTTGTAGTCTAAAACATAAAAGAAAATTCTTCTTCATGATGGACCACATATTTATGTTATATTTAATAAGTTCCAGAGGGATCCAAACTTTTTTCATATTCTATAAAGGTGTATTAATATTAGAGATTAACTTATTATATCCTTGTTTTACCAAAAAATTATAAGAAGGATCTCCATTCCATTTAAGCCATCAATCTCCACTAAGCTATTGATGTGTGAGAGTTCAAGAAAAAGAAGAAACAAGTAAGAAGATCAATGGAATGGTTGGTTACAGAAAGATCTAGATTTTTCCATCTTATCTAAGAGCCCCATACACTTTGAGTTTTAACCCAATGATTACAAACAATTAATATAACTATACATATTTTTAGACCTATAAAAACTTTATCAAAAAGAAAAAAAAAACTTATATTCCTACCATCCATAGTATTAACTAAGTGATTTATATAAATTTACAAATTTAAATTATTTTCAAATTTGTTTATTTTGTAAATTATGAATTTTTTTCAGTAACTCTAGAAAGGAAACCCTTCCAAGGGTCTTCCATACTTAAGGTACATGTGAGTTTTAACATCTCATAGACATGTAAAGCACATTTAGGTAAACAACACTAGATTAAACATAAACAATAGGTGGAATTTAGATATGAAAATTATAAATCAATAGATCAACATAAAAAACATAATTGTAATAATGGAAATTATTCAAATTATATATAGTGATAAAGAGAAGTTTCAAAGATAAATACTAAATTGTATCATACCTTTCTATAATTTGATGTTGAAATTAGGTACAAAAAAGATGAAATATTTATTTGGAGATAACCCAAAAAAATTACTTAGAGTTGATTAGTTACAAAAATGACTAAGAGCTTATTAATAATCTCCTTATTTAAAAATAGGTGCACTAGTACTATAAGAGTATTGGTCCACTCTTGGAGAGAGAATACACTCTTAGTTTGGTAGTGTAAGGTCCTCTATGGATAGTGTGTGTTCCTTCTCAATTTATGTCATATCTAAACAAAAATATTGTGGATGTCTTCCTCAAATTCTATACTTCAAAAACCTCTCTTAGTTTATAAGAATCTATTATGGAACACCTATAAATTATTATCCTTATGTACATATCTAATTAGGTCAAAACACCTTACAAACATTTTAAAAATTAGAGTATTTATGAGGGATACACCTCAATCAGAGTCTTCCTCTTTGAAAAGTTAGTAATTAATTATCAATACAGATCAACAAGTTTTCTAATTAAATGTGTATATCATGATTGTTATCTTTATCCTTATCCTTATATATGATATGCAAAAAAATTAGTGTAGTCTATAGCCTCTTTCACTAATCCTTAAATTTTGCTTTTTTTGTAAATGTTGTTACTATAACAATATAATATTTTACTTTTATAGTTCAATATATAGCTTACAAATTCAAAAATGTTTGTACCTCTTATTATTTTTAAAATTCATTAATGCACTATTGTACTTATTGAATTTATATAATAATCCTATTGGTGCAAAAGATGACACATAATAGATAGATAACAATGTATACACCCTAATTATGCCACCTTAATGTCATCACTAATTTACCATCATTTAATCCATCATCTTATCATTTATAACTAATATGACCCAACATCACTTTGCTAATTAACTTAATTGTGCTAAAACATTATTAACACCACTACATTAATTAACTAATTGCATCATGTCAATTAAGTAACCCCATTTAATTACCACAACATCATCCCCATGGATAATTACATAATTAATCATTATTAATTATTTAATTAATTAATAATTAATCTTATGCACACAAAACTATTTTAGAATAGAAATAAATAAAAAATTAATGATTATCACATTGTCAACCCCTTAATCAAAAATGAAACTTATCTAAATAAATCTCAACTAAAGCAATGATCTCTTTTATTAGATAAAAATTAAAGCATTTAACTCCCTCATCAAATGGAATTAAATCACTTAACTCCATATCAATCCCTAGATAAACCCTTGTTCAAATCGGAAAATTGATACATATAATTATTTAATTCTTTAATTTATCTTTGCACATTAAAAAAATCAAATAAATGAAATAAATCCAATAAATCAATTAATTTCATCTACAATCAATTATTTAAAGAAAATCAAACCATGCAATCTTTAAATCAATAGGAGTTAATATCATCCATTCAACTTAGAGTTTCCAAATCTAATCAAGATATTCTCAACCATACATTTTATTATCCATAAATATATAAATCCACCCTTTATCCTTAATCCTAATCATCAATTTATTGGGATTATAAATCTATGTCATATTGCAATCATTAAAATTAGGTACACACTTCCATAATCTTGGATGATCCATTAGGTAACCATAATCCACAATGCATGAGCACATATATCCAATGAAGGATTAGTCTTCATTTAATAAATAAAGGTGAAGTTTTCATGTTTCTCTTTCATTGTTTGAATTGATATTTATGTGAATCTTAGATTAAGAATTTGGATTTAATATTGAATCCAAATTTAGATTTACATTTTTGCATTCACATTTTTTCATACCTATTGGGACCAACCCTTTGTATAGACACATTTTACTTGCATTGCGATTATAATTTACCATATTTTATGGTGTGTATTTTTGTCACAATCACTTTATCTTCAATACTATTAGTTATTTTTTTATTTCTCACATAGTAATAATCATAAACATATTTTTATTCATATAAATATTATATGTATCTCCCATAATTTACAACTCAATGTTTTTAGTAATCATAACTTAAGCCATGTGTGTGTGGGTGTGTGTATCTTTTTTCAAATAAATTTCTAAGTTCTATATACTCAATGCATTTATTCCAAAACCTCTCTTAGATTTCCAAACTACATTGCATCTTTTTTGAAATTTTTGATTATATTTTTCCCACATTTTTAGGGTTTTTATGTGACTCATCCACCTTGTTTGGTGTATATCTTAGTCATAACAGATCTATTTTTAAAAATATTAGATTTTTTTAATATCTACATAGGAATAATAAACTTATGTTTTCTCTACAAAATATTTTATGGATTTGTAACTTAATTTTTTTACTACATTATAATATATTCTTGTAGTTTGACCATGATATACAAGATTGTGATAAAGGACTATATCTTAGAAGAGGCTATATCTTAGAATTGGGAATTGTAAAGTGTTTATACCACTAAAAAAAGAGGATAAGTTGTTTTGATAAATTATAATTATATACTAACATCATATATAAAATATTTTGATTTCATATTACTTCATAGATAGGTAGGAGTGGAAGACCTTCAGCAGGTTACAGGTGTTATAAGACAAGGTGAAAGGAGTGGAAGACCTTCAGTAGTTTATAGGTGTGGTAAAATAGGGTAGGATTGGAAGACTTTTATAAGGTTACAAGTGTGGTAAAATAGGTCAAAATTAGTGGAAGACCTTCATTAGTTTATAGGTTTGGTAAAATAGGGCAGATTGAGAGAAAGACCTTCAACAAGTTAAAGGTGTGGTAAGTTAGGGAAGAAAGAGTGGAATAACTTCATTAGTTTACAGTGTATTCCAATGGTGTGGATCTCCAAATCCCAGATACTCTTAGGCTTGGAGAGAGAGACTGAGGAAGAAGAAATAATATTTAGTGAAATTTGGTGGAGGAATAGTTTGAGGTATTGTAGGCCTCAAGAGAGGAGCTTTCCTAAGCAGAAGGCAAAGGAAGACTTTCAACAATCTCATTTTGATTTTAAATCTAAGTGGGATGAAGTAATGGTAACTATGGAATACCTTCAATAATTTATTTTTAAATTTCAATTAGAGTGGGAGGAAGTAATGGTAACTATGGAAGACCTTTAGTAATTTCAATTTGATTTTCATTTTGATTGGGAGGAAGTAATGGTAATTGTGAAATACCTTTAGTAATTTCAATTTGAATTTCACTCTCAGTGGGAAGAAGTAATGGTAACTATAGAAGACCTTCAATAGTTTTAATTTGAATTTCAATCTGAGTAGGAGGAAGTAATGGTAACTATGGAAAACCTTCAATAATTAGAATTTAAATTTAAATCTTAGTGGGAGGAAGTAACAGTGACTACGAAAGACCTTCAACAATTTCATTTTGAATTTCAATTGAAGTGGGATGAAGTAATGATAATTGTATAATAATTTCAATAATTTCAATTTTATTTTCATTCGAAGAGAGGAAGTAACAGTAACTATGAAATACCTTTGGAAACTTCAATTTGAATTTTAATATGAGTGGGAGGAATTAATGGTCACTGTGGAAGACCTTTAGTAACTTCAATTTTAATTTCAATCTGAGTAGGAAGTAATGATAACTATGGAAGATCTTCAACAATCTGAAGTTCAATTTTCTCTGGTCAAAGGGATTAGAAGGAAAAGGAGACTTCTCCCATTAGGACATGGATGAGAATGAAAGTAAATATAAGGAGACAAAGATGTCCTAGTTCTAGGTGGAATGGGGATAGTTCATTCCACCATTGACATCCCCCATAATTTTGAATGGAAAGCTACATGGGAGAGTTTTAGTGTGGAAGATCTTTAGCATTCTAAATTCCATTTTGAGTGGGAAAACTAGAACACCTATTTTGACATGGATGGGAGCAGAAGGATTGGAAGGATACTTCTTCCAATAGGATGTGGGTGAGAAGTAAAATAAGGGAAAGGAAGAGATGAAGATGACCTAGATCTAGGTGGATTGGGGGTTCTCCATGCCATTAGAAACATCCCCCTTAAGACTGAATGGCAAGCTGGATGGGAAAGAATTAATTTTGTAGCTAGGTGTAAGGGAGATTCTAGGTGTAATTTTAAAAAGGAAATTAGAGTAGAAGTTGCTCACAACACCTATTGGGTTTCTTCAATAGCCCCTAATTAGATAGGGAGTGAATCTACCTATGTTTTTTATGAGGATATCCTAGTCATAAAATTCTTGGGAGTGAAAGAAGTATAATACCTTCAATAGTCTGAATTTTATTTCAATCTGAGAAACTAGAACAACATCGAGTTTTCTTCTATGGTCCTTCTATGGGGTGGATGATGGAGGATCCCACCCTAGGATATTTTTGGGGTAAGTTAGATATTAGAGGAACCCACTCCCCTAGTTATTTAAGTGGTATGTATATTAAAGGAGTCCATGCTTTAACCTCTTTTGATGGCTTGGACAATGGAAAAATCCATTTATCACCCTTGAGAACTGTAAGTAATTTGGTTTATATGTGATATTTCATTGGGGTATAAGATGGAGGATCCCACTCAAGGATTCTATTTTTGGGAAATATAGGTGTTAGAAGAACCCACTCCTCTATTTTTTTGAATGCCATGCTTATTAGAGGAGACCATGTTTTAAACTTATCTGATTGCCTGGATAATAGAATAATCCCTTTACCTCATCCTAACATTTTTAGTGTTTTGGTTTATCTCAAAGTGTTTATTTATATGGAATGTTGGTTTTCAAGAGTATTAAACTCTATATAAGGCCTTTTGTTGAGTTTAGGAGTACCATGTTTTATGGTGGCCTCCTTCTGCAGTTTAAGAGTGGATGTTAGAGGGGCCCACCCTTAGTCTCACCAAGTTATGGGATCTCATAGAATCAGATAAATTATAGACATAATTTTTGGGGGTTGTTGTTTTATTCAGTCATTCTTGGCAATATGTATGTTGGGAATAAGACCCAAGTGGTAGAATACCTTCTTCTTTGTATGGTCTTTTATTCAATAGTGTCCTTAGGAATGACATGACAAAGAGAGTCTACCTTTTGAGATTCACTATTTTGTTTCATAATTTTATGTTTAATGGTTGTGTGAACCTTAAAACCGCCTTTCTATGATTTGTAAAGATTATAGTTTTATGTAGGAAGATAAGCCCACTTTTTGTGATTCAGTTGTGTTGTGGCTATGTGGAAGACCCATGGGGTGAAAGACTTCTATTTCTAGTTGAACTTATGTTGTATAGTTTGTTATGTTTCATCAAGTTGTGGGAGCCTCAAAACTTCATTATTTTTCCAAAGTCATGTTTACCTTTAATGATTTTATTAATGGTTATGGGAGCTTCAAAACTCCCTTGTTATGATTTGAATATGTTATGAATATTTGTGGGAAGATAAACCCACTCGCTATAACTTTGTTGTATAGAGGTTGTGTAGAAGACCCTAGTGGTAGAAGACCTCCTTCTCTAGTATATATTCTAGTTTATAGTGACCTTAGGGAAGACATGATGAAGGGAGATATCCCTTCAAGATTCATTGTTTAGTAACATCTTTATGTACTATAGGTTATGAAATCCTTAAAACCCCTGATTGTGAGAACCCTTAAAACCATCATGTTCTCTAGTCTTTCCAAGGTCATGGGTACCTTTACTTCACTTGTTAAATGTTGGAGGATCCTTAAAACCCCCTTTGATGTACTTGGTTTTTAGGGGGATCCTTTTTTACCCTCTTTGTTATACCTAGATGTGGGTCCAGTTGTCAAAACCCTCACCTCCTTGGATCATAGCTTTGGTTTCAAAAGAATTTTTACCTAATCAAATAAAAATATCTACAATATTTACATTCATAGACATTAATGGGTGGATAATATATGAATTTTGTAGATGTCAACATAAATAGATCCAAAAATGCATTGTGACGAATTAGGTATAGATTCATAGATTTAGGCTAATGTGTTTTGGATTTATAATTGAACAATTAAATAATTTCATTATAGATACAAAGAGTTTATATTTTTGGAAACATGGGTGTTGGTAGCATTGGTTTATGGCTAAGAGTTTGTTGTGTATTTTTTTTTGAGCATATTGGGAATTCTAGAGAATGGGGATGAATTCTACCTACTTAAAAGTTTCCCTTATAGAAATCTTAACTATATGTTATTTTATCTTTAAATCCTTAGAGGGCATCTATCAGTTATTTTATACATTGGTTACTCTTTTCTCATGGTTTAATCTATTATGCTTGCTATATGAACTATTGAAGTCTTTTCATTATTATGGTTTGTGCAATATTTGAATTTATGGTTTTAAAATACTCTTTTTTCTTTCATTAAATTACCTTGAGGCTTGGAGTGTATGATTGAAACCAATGCATTAAATACAAACCTATTGCAAAATAATTAGTCGTAAAACTTATTACATGACTTTAATAGGTTTATCTAATTCAATTAGACATTGAAGTACAAGCTTTATGTTTTCTAAAAACTAGTAGGAGAATTAATATTTTGATTGTAAATTTGTTAGAATTGATGAGATAATCATTTTTAGTGATTCCTCATGCTATTATTGTTGTGGGGTTTTCAAACTCTCAATGAATTTATTATGTCACTAGTACAAACCCAAAAAATAATCTAGCTAATTACATTGGCACATCACTCAAGTGGAATTTGTGTGCTCACTTAAAGTGCAAAATAAAAAATATTGGGGAATGTTCTATTCATTAAAAAATATGTAAACATAATAAAAACTATTAAAGAGTACATAAATAATTTAACACTTAAAAAATGAAGCAAAGATTTCACAAAAATCCATCAAATTAACTAACATATACTAATAATTCATTTTTTTCATTCATATTAATGTATAAATATCAACATGAATGGATTATATTACTACCAAAACTCTAAAAATGGTAGTTTTCTCTCAAACATGTATAGCATGTAGAATTAATCATATAAAAAATGAAAAATGTTATCATGAATTTATTAATATCTCCCAATCTTGTCAAAATATGTTAGTGTTAACCCTAGGTACTCAATCACCTTCTACTTCAGCTTTTAGAAGTTTCTCTTAGATTATACATTCCAAAAAATGTCCTTGTGATCACATTACAACACATTTATATTCACTGCCATTAAATATTCAGATGAACTTCCTATATAAGCTTGCAAGGCCATGAAAACATAACACCTCAAATTCATACACACACACATGTATGTATGTATGCATGTGTGTGTGTGTGTATATAGAAACACACACACACATACATATATATGTATATGTATGTGTGTGTGTGTATATATACATATATGTACATGTATGTATATATATATATATATATATATATATATATATATATATATATATATATATATATATATACATATATATGTGTGTGTGTGTGTGTGTAATGTGTGTGTGTATCTACACACACACACATGTGCGCATAAACACACATACATATATTTCTATGTGTATATGTATGTGTGTATATATATATTTATATATATGTATATATACATATATAATTATGTATATATATACATATATAAATATATATATATATATATATATTCAAATATATATACATACATACATACATACATATATACATACATATACATATACATATACATATATATATACATACATACATATACATACATACATATATATATATACATATATATACATACATACATATATATACATACATACATACATACATATATATATATATATATATATATATATATATATATATATATATATATATATATATATTTACACACATATACATATATATATATATGTATGTATGTATGTATGTACGCACACACACACATATATGTATATGTATATGTATATGTATATGTATATGTATATGTATATATGTGTGTGTATACATACATACATACATAGTGTGTGTGTGTGTGTGCAAAAAAACACACATATAAAATAAAAGTGATAAAACTTAACACATTTACTTACCCATTATAGTGTCATCTCCCTAGTTTCTTATAACTTGGAAGTCGTTATTGCCTCAAGGTGGTGAGAACCCTCTATATCCTCCTAGTTGAGTGAATTTATCCTAAGTAACACCTATTTGTGTCTACCATGTTATCATGTAGTTATATTTTAGTTGTGCCTTTATATCTACATTTTATTTTTGAGGCTCTATTACAAGCCACCCACCTCATCTTATTTTTAGAACTACCCATTGTCATCTCCTCTATTATCTTTTTACCCTCAGATACCAAGGGCACACCATAAGAATTATAGTTCACACTCCCCTCCCACTAAAATGATAACACTCTATATTTTTAGGCCAAAAACATTAGGACCGCCAATGGATATGTTGAATGCACCAATTTGAATTGACTAAGAACATGATCACATGGGTGAGGATTT
This sequence comes from Torreya grandis, assembly GCA_037957365.1. Lineage (NCBI taxonomy): Eukaryota > Viridiplantae > Streptophyta > Pinopsida > Cupressales > Taxaceae > Torreya > Torreya grandis. The sequence goes on from JARHVA010010008.1 coordinate 69,141, forward strand.
GCACACTAGGTGTAGTTCTCCATGATCCTCCTATACCCTTGTGCCTATACAATGGTTGACCATGATAGCCATGTACCCAAAATACCCAAATATAAAATCTAAATAATATATCCACTTTCCATTGTCTATAGTGTTGACAGATGAAGCACATCTTGGACAACATGGTCATGTCTCCACCTCCTCACTTGAGGAATCACATCATCGATCATATGAGGAAGTCCTATCAATCGATACATTAGGAAACTCTTGCATATCAAAATACCAAAATTAATAATAAGACCCATCATATATTTTACTCTACTTGATATCCCACAAAAATTGTGCATCAACTATACCCAGATGAAAAACCAAGTCACATCGAGTGTCATGATCTAGCATCAATTGGAACAAATATATAATATATAGTAGCACGACTCCATTAGACTTATGACATATCACATGATCTATCATAATTCTGATCAAGGCCTTCTATATGTCTTTAATGAATGTTATGTAGACATCAAATAGTCATATAGCCAATGTACACTGATCATACTTATTAAAACCTATCACTAATTATGGTATTTCTATCCTCTCATCTACACTATCAAGGGTATTTCAAACCATTGGTTTTTTCATGAAAGGAAATCTTAATATTACATGCACATCCTCTAGTGTGATGGTTACCTCTATAGTGTCCCCATCCACAATCCAAATGAATGTGTTCATTAGATTCTCCCATGTTCCTAGGAACATGGCCATGAACTCTACACTAAAAGGAATATGACACATATCCATAATTTTGTCAAATCCTAGTTCATTCAAATAAATGTGAACCATTTTTAATAGTCTCTTTAGAAGATTTGACATCCAAATTACATCTAGAAATCTCTATAACCTTTGTTACTTCAAAAAAATGCCAAAAATAATGAAAAATTTAGGATTTAATCCCAAAAATATGAAATAAGTGCTTAAAGTTACTACTGAATAATTAAATTAACATTTTTTTATCATTTTCTATTGCATTATCCATACACTATACTATTCTATCATATCTATTTTTCCTACTCTATCAACCATGTTAGACTCTATGGACCACCTTTATATCCTAAAGCATTAGCAATACATTATTGTATCATCCTTTTTTAGAATCACTTCCTAAGACATCAACTACTTGTAAAACAACATTAGTTAGAATTATTTCTTGGAGCCATTAGCCATGCCATACAACATCAACCAAGTTTTTAGATTTCCTATTATATTAGCCATGCTAGACGATATCATCCAGTTCACTATTATAATACATTAACCATGAAATACGACATCAGATGGATATTTTACCAAGTACATCAACCTACTTGTAAAACATCATCTAGGTGAATATATCCCTATTTCAAAACTACATCAACCTAGCAGATGTAGTTTAGAGAAGGTAACAATTTTTACCTTGGCCATAATAAATAAATTCAACCCAAATTTTAAATTTTTGTAAAAAACTCATTTCTTGTTGTATTTTTAACTATTTTTCTACATTTTTTTTGGAAAAATTATGTTAGATAGATTTTTCCTAACACTTAGATCCCCTACTCTAATTTTTTTACTAAAAAATGTTAAAAATAATAATTAATTCATTACGTACCTATATGACTCTAGTTGGAGTGATAATTCATCCACCATAATTTCCACTTCCTCATCTATGTCCCATGATCTCTCATTATGATATATTTTCATATACATAGCTCTTGTTTCCAAAAATAGTAAATGTTTAAATGAATAATTTTTCACCTTTTTATAATATTTTTTTCAAATGTTTATCCTTCATTTATAGGTTAGGTTTTTCACCCATATATTTGATTCCATAGGTATTTTTCATGAACTAAAAGAAGCCTCAAAATCTTGGAGTGATAGATAGTTTCTAAGTACCAATAGAATATTTTTTCAAAAAAATATAATTTTCTCTTATTTTCTAGGTTTGTCTCATGTTCTACAAATTGGGTGCCCTCCATCATTTGCTACACATACAAAATTATTTTACAAGGTAAGTGAGGGTACATATTTACATCTTATTTACTTTCATTTAATTTAAACATTTACACATTTTAGGTAGCTTAATTGTTGTGTTGCTATGTTATTTCTTGAGTCACCATCCCATTTTACACTATTGTGACACATAATGAGCCCCAATGGGGAATATGTATACACATAACATTTTTTACTTTATCATTTATTTATTTTTCTCTTTTAGTAACATGTCAATCTTAAATGTCCCAGAGTGCACACCTTAAAGGGTACACTAAGATAGTGTTGTGTAAGACTTTGATTATTTGTGATAGATGTTATTTATGTCATGGTTATATCATTCCAATATGTAGTTTAATATTTTTCATTATATCTTAATCATTCCATCCTACCTCACTTATTCATTTCATTTACATCATTTCCAATAGTATCATCCATGTTGATATCATCTATTCTACACATGTTCCCTTTTGTATTGTATCAACTTACCTGATACATTTCTGAGTTGATATCCTTGGCATTTGTAGTGCTTTAGCCTAGCCATTATAGTTCAATGTTAGTTAACTACTCAAAAATGTATTGAGTTGGGTTATACTAATAGCTTAGTCTGAGTCTAAGTATTTTAACACTATACATATAATCATATTTCTTTCCTAATCATATACACACATTATTTCTCACTTATCTACTATGTTTACGCTTGTAGTTCTTCCTTAATTTCATTTAGAGGATATATAAATGTAATATCTTCTTGTGGAAGTCTTGAATATTTTATAGGAGTTAATTTTTTGTCTTAGAGCCTATTATAAATCCTTTGAGGCCTTCACAACCACAATATTATCTTTAAAATTGCCATTGACTAGGTAGGAGATTGAGACTCGATGGGTTCCCATCAAGATAAGTATTTATAACCTTATTCTCTTTCATTTATTTCAATTATTAGATATATCTTAATTGTTTTATAGTATATAATAAATGTGTGTATGTGTCTTTATCTATAATTTATCTACACTTATACTTGGTGTGGCTATAGGATTGTTTGGACTTGCCATTTATCCATTATTAGGTAATAGAGGTCTGCATTTGCCTACCTTAGATCCTTATCCATTTTGATTATTGTAACCCTTCTATTTAGTTCACATTACATTACTTGAAAAACTAGTTGAATTGCCTTTTACAATCCTTTATTTTTATCACTAGAGGTCTAGTTAGAGTTATTCCCGTGTGTCATAAGCCTAGATGATTTGAAACCCTTTCCTTTGAAATTTTTGAGTAGGTACCCCTATCTATAGGTCTATGGTTCCATAGTCAATCTCGACCTAAAATTACATATTGTAAGCTCTTTTACTAACCTTATATGAATTTGGATCTCTTGTGATTAGATAGTTATAGGCTAATCCTAGCTTGCACATATAATTTGATCTTAATAGTTGCAAATAAAAAACACACTATCATCAACAATATGATAGTTAAGGGAATAAGTATCATTAGGAAGAGTGATCACTTTAATTGTATTATTATTATGTTCCCTTTACAAAAAGTATCCAAGAACATCAAAAAACAAAACATATCAAAAAGGCTCTAAAGGATAACCTTGGTGAATGGATTGTTAAAGCATAAAGGATTAAATGAGTGAACTACTCCCTAAAAGTCTAGTGAACATTTTAATGTGAGGAATAATTTTTTTCCCAAACCATAGCTATCTTATCATATTAATAATATATTTCCATTTGATTCTGTCATAGGTTTTCTCAAATTCAAGCTTAACAATTAGAAATTTTTGAATTATTTTTTGTACCCATTCTACATATTCCTAAGAAAGACCAGATTTTATAGAATGAATCTCCCACAAATAAATCATGCTTTCTTATGTATAACAATGTATTTAACCACTAATCTAATATTATGATCAATAGATTTAACAATGATCTTGTAAGAGGTATTAAGGAGAGTGATGTGTTTCCAACCAACTATATTATCCCTATTGTTATGTTTAGTAAAGAGCTTTATTAGCCCTTGGTTGATAAATGTACCAAGTGAGCTAGTTTGTGTAGCCTTGAGATTAACTAGGTAAAATCCATCATGATTACTAGGCCACATGGCCTTGAAAAATTCAACTAGTAAGCCATCTAAGAATGGAATTTTTTCATCTCCCATAGAATATAGAGCATATTCCTATTTTTCATGGGATAAAAACATGTCAAAGTGATCATGTGTGTATTCAATGAACTTGGTCAGAATACATTGGGTCACCACATTACTCAATTCAATATAGGTTGCATCGTGTATGTTCTAATTAATGATGAGAGTTTTAAAATGATGACTAATTTTTATTTAATTACTACATAAAATGATCAATGGTTCCCATATTAGTCTAAAATGGATATTATTCTCTCCTTTTGGTGTTTTTGACTTAGGTATTTAAATAATAATTCAAATCCTTTATCTCCATATTTAATCCAAGTATGATGGGATCATATTGAAGCCCTCAGTCTTTGATAAAAATCAAATTATCTTATAATTTAATTTTTTGCAATAGCGACTATATTTTTAAGGTATTCATCCAAAGGCTTAGAGGGGAGTATTTTATGTCCTTCCTCAAGCCTTATTATTAGATACATTTCCTCCCTCTTCTTGGCTTAGGTAACATTTTAACCATATGATCATAGAAAAGAGGTACATCTATCAAGTGTAGCTTACCACCAAAGGATCTAGTTATCCCCTTAGTGAGGTTTTGTGATTTAATTCCAAACAATATCAAAGGTAGATCTAAATTATTATTACTAAAATGATTCATGTCTAGTTTACATGGAAAACTATAATAAATATCTTCATTACTAATAAGATAAAATTGAAAAATAATGGAAATATGGTCAAGTAAATTGGTAGAAATATCCACACAATCCATTTTCCCCTGAGAAGATGAAGTGACTTGAAGGTTTGAGGATACATAAAATATGTCAAGACGACTTATTTTTTGTCAATACCCGATCTAAAATTTGACCCTTTGAACTAATGTTCCTAATAAGTATTAAAATTCACATGTATGGGGTAAAAATATCCTAAAGATTTTTTTCAATAAATCCAAGCCCCAAATTCAAATGGGTGTATATATATAATGTTAAAATCACCTCTAAAAACATACTTAATAGAGGGAAGGTTCTCTTCTATCCATTTCTAAATTTTTGTGCGATCATGATCATCATTAGAGGAATAAACCAAGCAAAAACCCATATTTATATTTTTTGAAATGCTAATGATCCATATACAATAGTGGGAAGGATATTCCACTTGATGAAAAATAAGTTTACTGATCTAAGGGTGGATGTCAACCACCAATCCACCTATACCATTAAAATGGGAGGATTGGGAAAAAAATCACAACTTTTGAGACTTGATCCCCCCACCACCACCCATACCACCCTTTACTTCTTAAGAAAATACAATTACAGGGTGCATGATATCAAGAGTATTCTTAATCTAAAACTTATAGTAAGGGATTGAAAAACTCATCATGTTCACATAAAATATTTTACACTTCATTCAAAAAGTGGAACAAAGTCCTATGGCTCTGTATTCAAAGCTATGAATCAATTATTGAGAGGAATTGATTTATTAGTGTTTGAGTTATAGGTAGGGACCCCACTATTAAATATTAAATAGGTATGCTTCCTAGTAATCTATAGGGTATTTTATTGTAACTCACTTTTATAAAAAAATAAAATATCCCCTAGACAAAGTCTATTTTTAATATTTATTACTAGGGTCACTAAGCTCATTCCTTTTATTAACTACAAGCCATAGTTTTTCCATAACAACATCCTTATACCAAGAAGCTAACTAATTAGGTTCTTCATTTTCAAATATGAAATTGATAATAAGTGGAGGGTGAATGCATGAGGAAGGGTAGTTTATAATATTAACTTGGATAATAATAATATCATTAGGCCCAAGAGTAAAATATGTTACAGGGGGATCTATGGAATTATTTTAACACTCTTAGAGTTTAGTGGTATGAGATGATTTAACTAAAACAAAATGATTGGGTAGCATTAATTATATTATTAAGAGAGCTAGCATCAATGGTTTTACACTATATTTTAGGTTCACCATGCACATAGGACTAATTTATCTTAATTTTTCAATAAGCACAATATCAAATGAGGAGTATTTTTTATGTGTAAAAACGTGCATTAGAATTATTTACTAAAACCATCTTATTATGAGACTTCAAATACAAGACCGAGAAGATTGATATAATTAAGAATGGTTTGTATTAAGTCCATCACAATATAATCATGAGGTAGAACTTTAAGACTATAAAATGTATGATTATTGTTTTTGCACCAAATTACTCTACTTAGTTTGGTAGCAATTTCCTTCAGGAATGGCCTAAAATTGAGGTTAAGGAAAGGGAATTCAACCCACATAGGTAATTGATATTAGGAAGGCCCTTATAAATGAAAATAAAAATGTCATGCTTATAGATAGAAAAAATTTCCACAAATAACCCAAGTACCATATTGTAAAATAGCTTGTGTATTTTTTCAATACACAAACATATATAAAACATAACATTTACCCATCCCCCTCATTGATATTAATATTCATCCCTTATTTCCCCAATTCATTTTATCACATTTATAAAAATAATGTTTATAGAGCACACCATGAAGGAATAAATAATTATAATGTTTTACCTATATTCTAAAATAACATCAAGTATTTCATATGGTAGTTAAAAGTTAAGAGAATCTGCATTAGAGGGTTTGTCATGGAGTCCCTTCTTTGGTTTTAGTCTAGATAGATCAATTCCTTTATTCGTTATTGGTGGCGTACCCTTATAATTAGGTAGGTATTATATGGAAGTTCCCAGCACAGGGAGATAAGATCTATAAATGACAAAAAACCCACTAATAAAGTCTTAGTAGAGGACAAACATTAAAAAAATAAACAACATTCCTATCAAGTATTATAATTTCCATTTATGAGATCAAAAACCCCTAAGGAGTTCCTACAATAAATCCAAGCCCCAAATTCAAATGAGGATAATTTATAATCACTAGGTCAACTTCTATATATTTTATTTTCTATCATGTTAAAATCACCTCCAACAACATACTTAATAGAGGGAAGGTTATCTCCCATCCATTTCTAAAATTGTGTGCAATCATGATGATCATTAGATGGATAAACCAAGAAAAAATCAATAATTCTATTTTGGGAAATGCAAGTGATCCTTATATAATAGTGGGAAGGATATTCCCCTTGATGAAAAATAAGTTTACTGATATAAGGGGAGATGCCAAGCACCAATCCATATTTCAAGACTTGTGTCCTTCCCATGCACACCACCCTTTACTTGTGGTTTTAAAATATAAGTTGGATGTATTCAATGTGTATTATAAACTAACCATTTATATGTCTCAACAATAAATTTTCATGGAAAATAAATGTGATTGATGTATATATAAATACATCACTAATAAAAATGTATATGTATCAAGGTATATGTGAAAATATAACACATGGGTTGAAAGAAGTAAGTATTCTATGAATTTTTGGCATGTCAAAGGACTTTATTTTTTGCATTCTCATCTTCTAAATAATGATTATTATTTTTTAAAATTTTTATATTGTTACAAGATATTATTGTATTTTGACCATGATATATTATATTTTGATATAGGCCTATATCTTAAAATTGATAATTTTAAAGTATTTGGACCATTGAAAAAAAGAGGACATTTGTTTTTGATAAATTAGAATTACATAAGAGCATCCGATCTATAAGATTTACATACATAGATATTAATGGGTGGATAATATATAAAGTTTATAAATGTCCACATGGATAGATCCCAAAATTGGTCGTGACCAATTACATATAAATTCATATATTTGGGTAGATATGGAAATTTTGGATACTTTAGAGACATGGGTGCTCGTGGAATTGGTTTATGGCCAAGATTTTGATATGTAATTTTATTTTGTTTGACATATTGGGAATTATAGAGAATGGGGGTTCATTATACCTACTTTTAATTTCCCCCCATACATATCTTAACTACATGTTATTTGATCTTTAAATCCTTAGAGGGCCTTTGTCAGTTGTTTTATATACTGGCTACTCTTTTTCTCATGGTTTAATATTTTATGATTTTTGCAAGATATATTGTGTTTTTCTAATCATTATGGTTTGTGTGTTATGATTCCACATTTTCATAATCTATTATACTATTATAACATTTATATTATATTATTAAACTAGTTATTATCTATTATTTTAGATGGATTATCTATGGTATTGGTTGCAGCATTGTTGGGTTGCATGTTTAATTCTATACTTAACTATTTTATGG
>JARHVA010010008.1:82500-220000 GCA_037957365.1 Torreya grandis
TGATTATATTAATTATTTATACATCTTGTAACATTAATTATAAATTTTAGTCTAGTATTGAATTAATTAGTATATTATTCATGATGTCTACTAACTTGTGATATGAATGGATTCTTAAATCAAAATCGAAATGGAATATTATATAAGGTAAATTAATTAGTGGCTAAAGATGATATACTTCAAGTACATTGTGTTATTTAATTATTGTATTAACTTTTCATTGATATAACATTGTTTAAGAATGCTAATCCAAGCTGGATCTAATTTTGATATGCAATAAATCCTTATATATATTCATTGTCATATTAATTCTAGGGTATAAACTTATTGATCTATGAGTATTATCTTTGGACTTACTTGGATTTTAGAATTCTAAAATTATGTTTGATTTAGAATGTTCTTAACTAGATTATATAGATGATTAGATATAAGTTGTGTTGTTAACTCATATTGACTAAGTTAAAATTGACTTATCACCTTATGTATACATATACATAGATGCATGTAGATATATTAATCATTTTAGTAATGCATAAACATGGTAGATGGACCATAAGAAAAATAAACCAAATTCTTCCTTCTAAACATGCATTTCATACATCCATGGTTATGTGTAAGGTATGTACTCTGCATACTTTTAACCTAAAATCTATTAAACTCTTAAATCATGTATATGTGTAAGCAGAAAATTAATGATTTAACTCTTGAATTATCTAATAAATGAATAGCAATTAGCTAAATCTTATGATTAAATAATAGGCATGTATAATATTTTTACATAGATTATTCATATGATTAAGTAAAGGAAATTATAATAATATCTATTAAGATAATAAGCAAGTTATAGGTCACTCTATTCTATTTGATGAGACTTAGTTTCCTTTCACGTTAGGCCATATGTAATTCACCTTCCTTTTCGATAGCCAAACTTACTTACCTCTCTATCTTGGCTATCCAACAGAGAAATTTGTAAAAATTCTTTAAGTGGAATATTTTATTTGGGTTCCACTCAACTTGAAACTTGGGTGAATTTTGTTTAGTTGATAATTTTGAATTATGTGATTAATCATTGTTGCAATGTAAAATAATTACTATTCTTTTTTCAGTCTAGATGTATTATAAATTTATTCCTAACACAATGATATATTTAAGCATTCATTTATTATGTGATTATGGAACATTTTGTAAAGAGAAATGAATTCTTTCTTAAGTAGTTATTTGATTTGGTTTCACTCTTAAGGAATCACATGAATCTACTTAAAACAAATAGATAGTTAAAAATTTAATTGATATAGTCTATTAAACACTTTAATATCGTCTTGGCTATGCCAATCTAAATGGTTGTATATTTTTTCTTCTTAAGTGCTCTTAGAATAATGATGTTGATGATAACTATATCATTAGTCATTATGCTAGTAGTAGTATCCATGTTAGTAAACAAATGACATATAAATTAATTATACAAGTAGTGTGGTGACCTTAAAGGTTTTTAGCCATTTATGAATTTAGATGGTAGCACTATATAACCTTGTATTGTAAATCTATTTTCTCTTTAATAAATTTTGTTGTGTGAATGATTTAAAATCTACATGTGTTGAATTGATTTCTAGTTGTTGATTATGTTACTTTTTTGAGTTATGTAACATGTACTCTAAAATAAACCTATGATTAAATTTAATGATAACTTAGGGAAATATACTTATCCTTACCAGTTAAATTAATCCTTTAACTTAACCATTCTCAAATAAGACTGAAATCCACTAAAGAGAGTGGGGTATTTACCTAGGGTTAAGGACCTAGAAACGGTTCTATGTGGAAATACGAGTGTCATATATGGTGCTTTGGTCCTATCCATGTATGCATACACTGATACACCTTAAACCCCATAACCATAGAGTATAGTAAAATTATTCCTTATAACATCTTTTGTATGTGTTTACCTCTAGCTAAGTACCTTAGTTCACCTCCTTTGGTTCTAGTTGTACATACGTAAGTGCACCAGGCGTTTATTTCTTATAAATTAAATTGGGTCTAATACACATCCAAAATTTACTCTGATATATAATTAAAAAAAATTAGGGTTGTTTCATCTAGTATCAGAGCCATTTTCTATTCTAGGAAACTAGGGAATGAGTATTATTCTTACCATTTGTAATTTTCTAAGTTATCACTTGTCATTTCTTAGTATGGTTAGAACATGATCAAGTGGAGGTAACATCCATAAGAATCCTTTGAATTTCAACCCAACTAGGAGTAGAGGTAGAGGATGAAGAATGGGTCATCATGGTCGCATCCCCATTTGCAACCAAGAAGAGCTACCCATAAATAATGTTGATAGTAATATAGAGGTAACCAATGTTGAAGTAGTCAGTGGGAATCTAACCATTAAGCATGAGGAGGTCCTCAGTGGAATATTGTTATTTATTAACACCTTGAAAGGAAATATTGATAACCAAGAATAAATATTGAATAATATTGAAGGGATATCCCAAGAGGAAGTACCTAGATTGAAAATGAGACAAGTGGAAGGACCTATTATTCAAGAACTACCTTTGACCACTATTGACCCAATCATCAAGGAATTAAAGAAACTTCCAACACCTACCTTTTTAGGGGATTAATTAGGTGATGTAGCTAACGCATGGATGGTGCACTTATATAAGTATTTTAACTTGCATAATATTCTATCCAATGTGAAAGTTAGAGTGGTAGCCTATCACATAGTAAGACCTGGAGGTTTATGGTGGAATCACCTTTGTGCTATTGAAGGATATAAACCTTTGAACATATCCTAGTATATTTTTTAGACTCAATTTCACAAAATATACCTAAATAAAAATTATGAGCATAAAATCATCGATTTTCAACTTTCAAATCAAGAAAACATGTATGTTGTTGAGTATGAGAATAAGTTTCTAAATGTTTTGTATCATGTGAACTATATGGATGATGAAGAAACCATTATTACAAAGTTCAAAATTGGGCTTAAGGAAATATTGATTCATGATGTTAACATGACTAACCCAATGACTTTGGATATATCAATTGAATCAACCTACAGGGCTGAGGAAAAAGAAAACTCTTGCCAAAAGGCAAGACAAGAGTTCAATTCAAACAACCAATAGTCTAAAGCAAAAAACCATTCTCCCATGAACAATAAATTTAGAAAATCTGATCATAATCATAGATTTTTATGAGGTAATAGAAATTTCATCAAATTTTCTAATCAAAATAGGAATTTCAAGTCCCATGGATCTTATAGATTTGGTTCTTACAAGAAGGAACAACATGAAAATAACCAACATGGACCTGTCATGGGTGTTAATACTATTCTCATGGAATTTTATAGATTGATTGGTTATAGGGAATGTGGTGACAATCACTATAAAAAAGACTATCCCAAACTAAAATCAGGCTAAATAGTGAATCATAGAGTATATATTATTGTTGCTAATCAAAATGCCAACTTGCAAGCCACTCTAATTAAAAACCTAGGTATAATTAATGGTTTTCTTTTGAGTATCTTGATTGATTTTGGTGTAATAGATTGCTTTATTTCTCTTTTTTTTTGCTAAGAAATGTAGTATTAAACTCATCTTGATAAGAGAAGGTTGGGAAGTTGAATTTGGTACCACAAGAAAGTTCATATTCTTGAGTGCTTAGAACAAGTAGAATTAGATCTTGGTGTTTTTAAGACCAAGGTGAATCTTTTTTTGACACCTTTAGGGTCTTATGATCTCATCCTTGGGATGGATTGGCTACATTTACATCAAGCCATGCTTGATTGTATGGGAAAAAGAGTGCAATGAACTAATGACCTTGGCCAAATTGTAGAATTGCAAGGCATGTGAGGGTCTATGAGATGTAAAAAAAATTTAGCCTTATAGTTAAAAAGAGTTGTTAGTAAGGGTTTAAAGGTTTATGTAGTCTAACTACATGAAATCCCAATGATAAAGAATTGGTACATGTAAATTTTCCTATTTTGAGGGAGTTTATAGATGAGAAGCTACCTAGTTTACCACTCAAGGGAGAGTTTCACTTCTCTATTAACATCATACCCTAATCAATCCCTGCTTCTAAATCACCTTATTACATGAATGTGGTTAATCTACAAGAGTTAAAAATTTAGATACAATAACTTTTGGATAGTAAAATTATCCAACCAAGTGTGTATCTTTGTGGTGTTCTGGTAGTCTTTGTAAAGAATAAGGATGTTATATTGAGGCTTTGCATTGATTATCGCATGTTAAACAAGGTAACAATAAAAAATTATTACCCTTTGACTAGAATTGATGATTTATTTGACCAAATGAAGGGTGTTATATTTGTTTTTAAGATTGACCTGAGATCAGGCTACCTTCAGCTAAGAATCAAGGAAGAGGAGATATATAAAACTACTTTTAGAACTCGTTATGGACACTACGAGTTCACAAGTTTGCCTTTTAGATTGACCAATATACTTGTAGCTTTCATGAATCCTATGAGCGGTGTATTTAGAGAATTTTTACATAAATATGTGTTGGTTTTTATTGATGATGATATTATTTATTCCAAAAATGAGGTGGAGCATGATCAATACCTTCATCTAGTCTTTCAAAGACTAAGACAACATAAGTTATATGAGAACTTATCCAAATGTGCATTCTATAAGTTTAAAATTCATTACTTGGGGCATATTATTTATAAATAAGGCATTTTTATAGACCCCACTAAGATCAAAACTATTTAATATTGGCCTACTCTTTCCAATGTGCATGAAGTGCATAGCTTTATGGGTTTGGCTGATTATTACAAACATTTTTTTGAGAATTTTTATAGTGTGTCCTATCCCATCACTTCCTTGTAGTACAAAGGAAAGAAGTTTGCATGGACCCCTTAATGTGAGGATCATTTAATAAGATGAAATATCTATTTATAACAAATCCTATTCTTATCATACTGGACCCAAATGGTAACTTTGAAGTTTGAGTTGATGCTTCTAAATAAGGCTATGGAGGCATTTTGACTCAAGATGGCAAGGTTGTGGCTTATGAGTCATAAAAATTGAAAGATAATGAAAATAACTATCCTACGCATGACATGGAGATTAGTACCATTGTTCATTCACTTAAACAAAGGAAATTTTTCCCATTGGGAAAGACTTTCAAGTTGAAATTTACTCTCTCAAGAATATTTAAATACATGCCAATGTAGGTGGCTCTAATTTTTTGAGTAATTTTGACATGGATAAATCATATGTCAAAGGTAAGGAGAACTATGTAGTTGATGTACTTAACAAACACATGTATCTTCCTACCTTTTTAGTGTTACAAGTAAATATCAAAAGTGTTTTTCTATAATAGTATCTTGTTGATGTATTCTACCATGATGTAAGAGTAGGTTTGGCTGACGAGCCTATAGTAAAAAAAATTGTTAAATTTTCTATTGTAATAGATGGCTTGATAAAGCATAAAGGCATAATTTATGTACCTAGTTTGGGTGACTTGAGAAATTATGTACATAATGAAGTACATACAACACCTTATTATGCTTATCTAAGGGTTAAAAAAATGATGCATGAGCTGAAAAAGCTCTATTTTTGGCCTAAAATTAAGCATGATGTCACTAAATTTATAGTGAAATTCTTGGAATGTTAGTAGGTCAAAGCTAAGAATTACCACTTAGGAGGGTTGTTGTACCCTTATAATATTCTAAGAGATAAAAGGGTTATAGTCTCACTTGATTTTATTATTGGGATGCCAAAAACACATGGCAAGTATGATACAAACCTTGTGGTGATTGATAAAAACACTAAAGTTAACCACTTTATTGTTAGAAATTTCATATTTGATACTTCCATGTTTATAGAATGCTTTTTGAAGGAAGTGGTTAGACTCCATTATATACCTAAAGTGATCATATCAAATCAAGACAAGTTATTTACTTTGAGGTTTTGATGTACTTTAACTATAGCCCTTGAAAAAAAACTAAATTTTAGTTCTTCATATCATCCAAAAATGGATGGAAAAATGGAATGGCTCAAATAAGTGGTTGAAGATATGTTACGCATGTACGTAATGGATCCGTAAACAAAATTTGAGGGCTACCTCCATCTAGTTGAATTTGCATATAGTAACTCCTACCATTCAGCTATTAAGATGGCTCCGTTTGAAGCCTTATATGGACATAAGTGTCGAACACCTCTTGGTTGGGACAATTTGGAAAATATAGCTATTACTAGACCTAATTTGTTGATGAAATATGATAGGTAGATGGAATTAATAAGGCAAAATTTTTAAATAACTTTTAACAAGAAAAAAATCTATGTAGATCAAAAGAGAACCTAGTGTGAATTTAGTGTGGGAGATAAGGTTTTTTAATGAATTAGACCATAGAAAAGTTCAATTAAGTTTGGAAAGGCTTCCAATTTAGCATCATATTTTGTCAAGCCTTTCGACATAGTGAAAAATATTAGCCCTATTACTTACTAGCTAGCACTTCCTCCTTCTCTTTCAAGGATTCATGATATTTTTCATGTTGATTTACTAAGAAAGTATATACCTGATCCATCTCATGTTTTGGATTGGACTCATTTACAAGTCATAAAAGAGGAAAAGATCTAGTTGGAACCAGTGAGAATCTTATACCATCATAGTGTTAAGTTATGTAATACAGATATACAACAAGTTTTGGTGCAATGGGACCCACTAAGTAAAAGGAGCACTACTTGAGAACAAATTCATCTTTTCAAGAAAAATTATGCATGGATTTTTTATTAATTCACTCGGATGGTTCCCTTCCAAGAGGGGGAGGATGTTATGATTCCACATTTTCATAATCTATTATACTATTATAACATTGATATTATATTGTTAAACTAGTTATTAGCTATTATTTTAGTTGGGTTATCCATGGTACTGGTTATAAAAGTGTTGGGATATGTGCTTAATTCTATACATAATTATTTTATGGATTTTTTATTGTTGTTAATGATATTATAAATTTGTATTGAATTATTGATTATTGATATGATGCAATTGATGTCCTTTTTTGTGGTTTTAGGTTATATCTATGAGCTAGCAAGATGTTGGAGGTTGTACTCCCAAAACTAAATAAATTAGAAGCACGTCAGTATGTTTGACAGGTATACTTATTTATTTTATTTTTTCCTCCAGACACCTTGATTGGTTGTTATGATTTTTGGTTATAGTCCTTATACTTGTTGTTGCTATTATACCTTATCTGATGTCATTATTACTATTAATTACTATTATATTTTGTTATGTGTTTTACAATTGTAGTCTTATTCCTTGTGCTCAATTCCATTATATTTTATCCCACATAGACTCATGATTATTTTTTGCATCCCTTTGTGGACCTTGTTATCTATAAAGACATGCCACCTAGACCTACCCTTGTCACCCTCAACACCCCACCCCTTGGATTAAATATTCACCCTACTTAATACCTTACACTAGGATTTTGGCATGTTATTTTAATGGTTTGTTGTCATGGCATTAACCTTGGTATTAAATTTATTTTATCAATTTTTTTTAAATTAACTTAGGTCGATGATGTAGTGGAATTTATTTTAACACAATTTATTATATTTGATGACATGGATGGTAGAAGGTTCTAGTATTGATATATTTGATTGATAATTAATACTTGGGTTAACCCTAACCTACATTCTTATTGGTTGGTGAAGGGATTAGTAACCAAGTTTTCTAGATGCCATTAATGGCAAGGTTGTTAGGAGATTTGCCTTGGGATATGGAGGATAATTTATCTTTCCTCCCATTCAATGTAGAATTGAATGGGGTATGGAAAAGTGGATGGAAAGGATGGGAGTATGGATGATGGATAGAAGGGGTTAGGAAGATGGAAATATGAAGGTGAAAATAGGATAAAGATTAGCTAGTTTTAATGGCAGCCATGATGGATTTGGGAAGAGAAAGGAGTTTTTGAAAAGAATATAGAGGTTTTTATCTTTTTGGATTATTGAAGTTTTCTGCATTATCAAGTAAGTCATTTTGGTTTTTAGTTTTGTTTTTTGTTTATGTTAAATGTAAAATTATGTTTAGAGGTTGATTATGTAGTCAAAAGTCTTAAGACTTCTGTGTGCATACGCAGACCCCCATTTAATGATATAACCTTATATAGCATCGCATATAAACTTGTAATGAATATATACAAGATATATGGTTTTTTGGTTTGAATCCTTTAGACATTTTAAATATGCATGTAGTTATTTTTTTGGCTTACCAGTTATATGAATTACTATGGATTTATGGGTTTCATATCAAGAATTGTGTTTTTGTATTAAAATGTGACTACATTTTCATACAAGTATTGATTGTTTTTTAATTTAATATTAAATGGTTTTTATATAAATATGATTGAGTTCTATTTGAATAGTGATTGTGGTTCAATGGTGATTGTGTGGAATGATTTGGTTATTCTTTTATGTTGAATCCCTGACTTTGCAACCTATTATGTGTTGGTAAATGGAATGTCTACCTAAATCTAAATGGTTTAATCTCTAATTGTATTATTTTTCGTTGATTAAGTCATGGGTGACTATGTGAGATTTCATACTTGTCTTATGGTGTAACCTTGAAATTATAGAACCTCTTTGTGGTCACTATATGTGCTAATCTTTGTTTGATTTGTGTTCACTATTTAGCTAAAATATTGGAGATATTACTACTTGAGTTGTTATTCCCATGGAATTTTGGTTATATCATACTTTTTATTTGTGTCAAAATCAAAGCTATGTATGCTTTTATGTTTTATTTTGGCTTGAACTTTACTTAATTAGAATTGGTAACCTTTGGAGTCAAGACTATGTTAAATAGTATGAATGGGCCAAGGCCTTAATTTTGATTGGGTCTCTTCATTTTATATGGATACATTTTATGTTATACCGTGACCCATTTTAACCTTCAACTATGTTATACTTGAATTATTGAGGACTGGGTTTTTTTTTATATTGCATCTGTGAATTGTTGTAACCTTGAAAACCCTTCAACCATTTTGGTCACTATTTTTATAGTCAATGTCTGTTTTAGATTCTACAACTCAATTATATATATATATATATATATATATATATATATATATATATATATAAAATTGAGTTGTAGAATCTAAAACAGACAATGACTATAAAAATAGTGACCAAAATGGTTATGCATGCCTTATTTATATAGTGGGTCAACTATGTTATTATTTCACTAAGGTGTTGAATTGTACATGCGTATGTATATATAAACATATATAAATAAACCTATATACATATATATACACGTTGTCATTGGTGTCATATTTTGTCTAAGTGACTACATTATCATGTTTATGTCAAGATTGGGATATAGAGTTGATTATGCATGCTTCATCATGGTCTTAAGTTTGAATGTAGTATTTCATTAGTCTAGGTTATGAATATTATTGACTTGGTTTATGATTAGATTGTCTCATTTTATGATTATTATTGTTTTCTTTTATGTTTATGTCATTTTATCGATGGTGTTGATATTTGCACTGAAGCTGTAGGATATACATGTGAATGTGTGATTGACTATGAGTGTGTGTGTATGCATAAATTTATCTTTGAGTTATGACCATTAGTCTTATAATAGTGTGGATATATTATTGATGGTGTCATTTTGATATTCTAACTAAGTTTATTTGATTTTTGGAAATAAACTTGGTCATGAATGGAAAAGTTGAGCATGTTACTCTTGAAGGCATGTCTATTTGATTTTTCTATTATGTTTAAATAAATAGTTTGGATTGAGTTTATAATCTATTTTATGTCTTTATTTTACTTTAGTTTCTAATTGTATGTTTTGGTTGCTTATTGGAATGTGTTAATTATTATTCTTAGACTAGACCAAAATAATAAAGAGTATACATTAGGGGTCCAGATGGTTAAGGTTAGCAAAATTTTGGACAGAGATCTAAGAAGGATAATTTGAAGGATATATAATAGATTAAATTTAACCCATTCTATATCATTCTAAAACCAATATTAACCTTCCCCACTCTCTATCTATACTACAAATGGAATAAATATTATCATCTCACCTTAGAATGATATAATTGTGTTTCATGTAATCTTTTATTTTGATATGTCTTTTGGTTGAAAACTAATTTATTTAGAATTAACTTCATGTTCCCAGTTACCATAACCACCATCTTTTTGATGGTTGGGGTGGTGAGGATCACTGATGGTTGGGATCATAAGGATGGTTAGGTGGATATGTCTTGATCATTTCATCGATGATCAACTCCATGCTTAGATGACTTCCCACACATATATGAAAGATGGTAAAAATTTAATTTGGTTATTAGATTAATTATTGATATATCTTATAGCATTGATTATAATTGTTAGCTTGACATTAAACTAATTATTATATTGATCATGATGGCTTCTAACTTATGATATGAATGAGTTGTTGAATCAAATTGTAAATGGAATATTGTATAAGGTAAATTGATTAGTGGTTAAAGGTGATATACTTCAATTACATTGTGTTATTTAATTATTGGTATAACTCTGCATTGATATAACATTATTTTATAATGCTCCAATATGGATTTAATTTTGATATGCAATCAATCCTTATATATATTTATTGTCATATTAATTCTAGGGTATAAAATATCGATTTATGAGTAATATCTTTGGACTTACTTGGATGTATAATATTTTTGCATAGATTATGCATATGATTAAGTAAATGAAATTAAAGGAAATTATAATAGTATATATGAAGCTGATAAACAAGTTATAGGTCACTCTATTAAATTTTATGAGACTTAGTTTCCTTTCACGTCGGGATGTATGTAATTCACTTTTTTTTAATAGCTGAACTTATTTACTTTGCTTCCTTAACTGCCCAACAAAGGAATTTGTAAGATTTCCTTAAGTGGAACATTTTATTTGGGTTCCACTCAACTTCAAATTTAGGTGAATTTTTTTTACTTGATAATTTTTAATTCCATGATTAATCATTGTTGTTGTGTGAAATACTTATTTCTCTCTTTTTAGTCTAGTCGGATTATAAATTTATTCCTAACACAATGATATATTTGGGCATTCATTTATTATGTGATTATGGAACATTTTATAAAGATAAAACAATTATTTCCTAAGTATTTATCTGATTTGGTTTCACTCTTAAGTAATCACATGATTCTACTTAAAACAAAAAGATAGTTTAGATTTAATTGATTTAATAATTTAAACATTTTAATATTGCATTGGCTATGGTAATCTAAATGGTTGTATGTTTTCACTTCTTAAGTGATCATATAATAATGATGTTGATCCTAACTATATCATTAGTCATTATTCTAGTAATACCATCCATGTTGGTAAATAAATGTTGTATACATTTATTTTTCAAGTATTGTGGTGACCTTAAAGGCCATTAGGCATTTATGACTTTGGTTGGTAGCAATATAAAACCTTGTCTTATAAATATGTTTTCTCTTTATGGTTTAATATATTATGTTGTGTGAATGATTTAAAATTTGCATGTGTTGAATTGATTTCTGGTTGTTGATTATGTTACTTGTTTGAGTTATGTAACATGTATTATAACATAAACCTATTATTAATAACTTAGGGAAATAGAATTATCCTTCCTGATTAAACTAATCCTTTGACTTAACCATCCTTGAGTATGACTAAAACCCACTGAGGAGAGTGAAGTATTTACCTAGGGTTAAGGACCTCTAAATTATCATATGTGGAAGTATGAATGCCACATATGGTGCTCAGGTCCTATCCATGTATGCATACACTAATATGCCCCAAACCCCAAAACCATCTTGTACAATAACACACTTCCCCATAACACCTTTGTATGTGTTTATCTCTAGCTAATTAACTCAGTTCACCTCCTTTAGTTCTAGTTGTACATATGTAAGTGCATCATAAATTTATCACTTGCTAAGTAAAGTGGGTCTAACACGCATCCAAAATGTACTCTGATATACAATTCTAAAAAAAATTGGGGTTGTTTCATTGTGTAATATTTTAATTTATGGTTTTAAAATACATTTTTTATTTCATTAAATTTAGATTTATCCCTAAAGTGCATGAAGGAAACCAATATATCAAATAGAAACCTATTGCATAAGAATTGGTCAAAAAGCTTATTACATGAATTTAATGGGCATGTCTAGTTCTATAGACATTGAATTACAATTGAAACATTATATTCTCTAAAACTTAGTAGGAATATGAATAATTTGATTGTAATTCTATTAGAATTGATGATATAATTATTGGTAGTGGTTCATCATGCTATTATTGTTGGGGGTTTTTTCCGACTCTTAATGAATTTCTTACATCACTACTACAAACCCAAAAAAATAATCTAGTTAACTACAATATCACATCACTCAAGTGGAATTTGAGTGCTCACTTTAAGTGAAAATGCAAAATACTAGGGCATGTTCTATTCATTAAAAAATATGTAAACATAATAACAACTATTAAAGAGTACATAAAAATTTTAACATTTACAAAACTCAACAAAGCATTCACATAAATCCATCAAATGAACTAACACATACTAGTAAATTATATTGTTCACTCATATCAATGAATAAATATCAACATGCATTGATTACATTAATACCAAAACTCTAATAATGGTACCTTACTCTCAAATGTGTATAAAATGTAAGAATTCATCACAAAAATAAGGAAAGCAATATCTCCCAACCTTGTCAAAATTAGTGAGTGCTAACCCTAGCTACTCAATCTCCTTATTCTTCAACTTATAGAAGATGATCTTAAATTATACATTCCAAACAAAGTCCTTCCAATCACATTGCAACATATTCATAATCCCTGCACATATCCAACTAAATATTTAGATGAACTTTCTATATAACCTTGTAAGGCCATGAAAATTTAGTACCTCAAATTCAATTATTAGTAATGACCACTCCACTATTGCATTTAATTTAACTAGTTCTATCCAATAAATCATGCACTTTAATCTACATCTATTCATTATTTTCAGGCATCATCTGATAAACAACCTTGTCTAGAAAAATCACTCCAACTATCATATCCATGTGATGGATGATACTCAAAATTGGTATAAATCCCTTCAGTGTATTACTCAAGACCTTGTTTATGATCTCATCCAGTAGTGCCTTAACTTTTCATGGTACTTCCTCCTTCTACATGCCTACATGTTTTTATTTCTCTATATTGGGTATGAATGTAAAATATACCTTATCTTTTTTTATTTATCAAAATAACTCCTTTTTCATCACCATTCAGATGCCCAAGCACGTACTCTTGAGCCTATGCTCTCCATTATCCCCTAAAAAATGTAGATGCTTCCTTTTATTATTGTTCTCTAGGCAATAGGTGTTCACTCCCCATTATGCACTAAATTATATCATACTACTAAGGCCCTCACAATAATAAATGACAGACATCCATTAGTATAACATTTTGCTATACCTCATCATCGTATCTACATATATAGAACTTTATAAGGTGCTGGTATTTCACCAATACCTGATGGCCTTTATGTATCCACGACACTAGATATGGGTTTAGATGCACAACCTTATTCAAACCTAGCTTCTCCACTATCTTGTGCATGAAATTAATTTATCTATACTACAAATATCCACAATCACCTAACAACACTTCCTTATAGACTTACACAACACTCAAATAAGGATCTTCCTCTATGTCATCCCATTGTTATTATTTATTAGCTTTATTAGTTTCCTCTTCATCATCATGGGTTCTAAAAGCTTTGATCCTTATCCAAAACATCTTTTTGATATAATTTATTCTTTTCATTCTTTTACAAATCATGAACTAGCCTTAGTTCATTGGATTCCTTCATTTTTCACCCAAGGACACATTTTCACTCTAAGTTCACATTGTATGCATATAAAAAATATTCTTTGGAATTCCATTTCCATTCCTTGAAAAATTCCTTGTCACCCTCTAAATGATTAATATTCAAATATTTGTGTTGTACTCATTTTTCATCATGTGTCTCTTCTTTTAAGTGCACATTCATTTGATCTTGCTACATGTTTCCTTCTCCTCATCTCAACTAGTTTTTTATAACATTTCATTTTCCTTCCCTACACATGAACTTTGATTTCCCTCAAAAGAATTTTAGCTATTTATGTGAAAACTTATCCTCTAACTTCATTAAAAAATTATTGGATTCATCTGATGGTTTCATACGAGCCATATTGGCTCCTTTGAGATCTCATTTATTAACACATTTATATATCTTATAACCTTTTCCTAGTTGACATCACAATGACCAAATATGATATTGATCATGTAGAAATAGTTACTGTACTCTTTTGCCTCAAGTTATAATTTTTTTTAATATCTCCATATGATAATCTCTAAGCAAAACTTTTTCCTTCAAATTTGTAACCATCTAATCCCATCATGTTATATTCTCTTTTCCTCTTATTTGTGTTTCTCTCTACACTTTTCTCTACAATATCACTATGTGATCCTTCAATTTTGTCTATGCTACATTTAAGAAATGTGGATCGCTAATCTAGTTGAACTCAAAGTAGTTTACTATGCTTTACTTGTGAAAAATAAGGAATTATACATATTTGTATTCAATCTACAAGAACATTAATCCTCTCAATCAACATTGATGTTTGGATATGTGGATGAAAGACATTATTGATGCATTTTAAATTTAATCAATAATCATTATTTATAATGGCTGACACCCTAACATACACTTGTTAGAATGAAATTTTAGGGGACATAAGCAAGTGGAACCAATAGTGATTTTCCCTAACTTCGCACATATGTGGAACTTAAATCATGTCATCTCAACATGTAAAATTAAGATCGATTAATATTTTAACGTGTCAAATTTGTGATTCTATATTTTCAACATTTGACATGATAGTATAAACATATGGTTTTTATTTCCATGAGAGGGATCATTATAGTTTTGTTTTTTAGGTCCAATTGATCAATGATGGTAACATCACCAATAAAATTTAAGTGGGCACCAAAAGTTGGGCATTAAAACACCAGTTAATAACATGTAATCCATGAAATGAATACACCTATTTTGAGGTGACAAGGTATTAAATCCTCACCACCCTATTTACTACCCATTACTTGAAATTGAGCTTTCTCATTATCATGTTTAATCAGCCTAGTTTTCATTCATGTGCATTGTTTTTAAACAAAAAAGATGAGGGCAAGATGATAAGTCACTTGATCATATGGTATGGATGTCAATGGTGTTTCACCTTTAGTTGGGATTACCACACACATAATGTTTTGAGCTTACAAGTGAGGTTGATGTTTTTCATGGGTAATAGTTGATTTTTTTAAAATTATTTTGAGTTTATTTCTTTTAAATTCTATAGAATTGGTGAAATAGGTGTAAGTATCTATAGAAATGGAAAATTGGGTGAATGTCTTCAGATTTATAAACATGGATATTTAATGGCCTTAACATAGTTAAACCTTGGATTTTGTTCATCCACCATCATTTAAAGGTGAGGTTTTTAATACCACACTAAGGCTATGAACCAAAATGGTTACAAAAATGTGAATATATCTTGGAGTTTTTTTTAAAATTATTAATCTACCCCTAGCAGCCTAAAAGGAATGGGTTTTTTATTATCCTAGGTTATTTCTTTTAACTTATGTAGAAGTGATGAACTGGGTACAAGTCTCAGTCTTCACAAAGGTACATTTTATGGGAGCCATGTCTATATCTACTAGTGTTTTTCAACATGACTAATCCTTGGATTTTGTTTATCTATCACTACTTATAGGTAAGGTATTTTATACCTCACTAAGGCTATGATCTATAATGGTTTAAAAATTCTAAATAATTCTTATAGTGTATATTAAAAAATAAATATTTTTTCCATATATGATTTGTTTTATTGGTTCTTGGGATTACATCTACCCGTCGTGGGCCTCACGTGTTTTTTTTTTAGTTTTCTTGGTTCTTTCTTTTGACTTTTTTTTTGTTTGGCATATTTGGAATTCTAGAGAATGGGGATTCATTCTAACTACTTACAAGTTTCCCCCATACATATTTTAACTACATTTTATTTGATCTTTAAATCCTTAGAGGGCCTTTGTCAGTTGTTTTATACACTAGCTACTCTTTGTTCATGGTTTAATCTTTTATGATTTCTACAAGATATATTGGATTTTATTCATCATTATGGTTTGTGTATTATGATTCCACATTTTCATAATCTATTATGTTGTTATACCATTGATATTATGTTTTTAAATTATTTATTAGCTATTATTTTTGCTAGATTATATATGGTACTAGTTGCAACAGTGTTGGGATGCATGCTTAACTCTATACTTAATTATTTTATGGATTTGTTACTATTGTCAATGATATTATAAATTTGTATTGAATTATTGATCATCGATGGATGTGATACATGTCATTTTTGGTGGTTGCAGGTTCTATCTATGAGCTAGGTAGATGTTGGAGGTTATACTCTCAAAATTGAATGAATTTTGAGCATGTCAGCATGCCCAATAGGTAAACTTGTTGATTTCATTTTGTCCTTTGGACACCTTGATTGGTCATTATGATTGTCAATTGAGGTCCTTATACTTGTTATTTCTATTTTACCTTGTCTAATTTTTTTATTATTTTTAATTAATGTTATCTTCCATTATATGTTTTGGGCCATAGTCTCATTCCTTTTACTTAGCTCTATTGTACTTTCTCTTGTGTAGACTTATGATTATTTTTTGTATCCCTTTGTGGGCCCTATTATCTATGCAGACATACTACCTAGAAATACCTAGACCCACCTTTGACACCCTTAGAACCCTCAACACCCCACCCCTTAGATTATGTATTCAACATACTTAATACCTTATATCAAGATGGTGGCATGTTGTTTTAATGGCATTAACCTTGGTATTAAACTTAGTTTAATTAGTTGTTTTTAAATTGACTTAGGTCTTTGATGTATTGAACTTTATTTTAACATAATTTATTATGGTGGGTGGCATAGACAGTGGAAGGTTAGAGGGTATATATATTTGATTGAGAATTAATACATGGGTTAACCCTAAACTACATTCCTATTGGTTGGCAAAGGGATTAGCAACTGAGTTTTCTACATTCCATTAATAACAAGGTTGGTGAGGGATTTGACTTGGGATACAGAGGAGAATTTCTCTCTCCTCCAATTCAATGTAGAATTGAATGGGGTATGGGAAAGTGGATAGAAAGGATGGGAGTTTGGATGATGGATAGAAGGGGTTAGGAAGATGGAAAGATGGAGGAGAAAATAGTAGAAAGATTAGCTAATTTAATGGTAGACATGACAAATTTGGGAATAGATAGGAGTGCTTAGAAAGAATATAGAGGTTTTTATCTTTTTAGATTATTGGATTTTTATGCATTATCAAGTAATTCATTTTGGTTTTTTGGTTTCATTTTGTTGATTGTGTTAAATGGAAAATGATGTTTAGAGGCTGATTATGTAGTCAAAAGTCTTAAGACTTATAGGTGCATATGCAGACCCCAGTAAAATAGTATATCATTATATAGCATTACATATAAATTTATAATGAATATATATAGGATATATGGTTGTTTGGTTCGAATCCTTTGGTTTTGCTTTATATTTCAAATCTACATGCAGTTATTTTGTTGGCTTACCAATTAAATAGATTATCGTGGATTTATGGATTTCATATCAACAACTATGTTTTCATATTAAAATGTGACTACATTTTATTACAAGTATTGACTATGTTTTTATTTAATATTAAATGGTTTTGATATAAATATGATTGATTTCTATTTGAATAGTGATTTTGGTTCAATGGTGACTGTGTGGCATGGTTTGGCTATTCATTTATGTTGATTACTTAACCCTGTAACCTATTATGTGTTGGTAAACCAAACCTCTACCTAAGGCCGAATGGTTTAAACTCTGACCATATCATTTTTGGTCAAGTAAGTTTTGGGTGACTATATGAGATTTTGTACTTGTCTTATGGTGTAACCTTGAAATTATTGAACCCCTTTGTAGTCACTATCTCTACTAATCGTTGTTCAATTTGTGTTCACTATTTAACTAGAAGCTTAGATATATTATTAGTTGAGTTGTTATTGCCATGGTATTTTCGTTATATCATACTATGTCTTTGTGTCAAAATCATATCTATATATGTGTTTATGTTTTATTTTGGCTTAAAATTTACTTAATTAGAATTGTTAACCTTTGGATTTGAGATTATTTTAAATAGTATGAATGCATTGAGGCCTTAATTTTGATTGGGTCTCTTCATTTTATATGGATGTGTTATGTGTTATATCGTGATCCATTTTAACCTTTGATTGTTTTATACTTGAATTATTAAGGACTGAGTTTTATTTTATATTATGTTTGTGTATTTATGTAACCTTGAAAACCCTTGAACCATTTTGGTCACTAATTTTTATAGTAAATGTCCATTTTTGATTTGTGTGTGTGTGTGTGTGTGTGTGTGTGTGTGTGTGTGTGTGTGTGTGTGTGTGTGTGTGTGTGTGTGTGTGTGTGTGTGTGTGTGTCTGTGTGTGTCTGTGTCTGTGTCTGTGTCTATGTCTGTGTCTGTGTGTGTCTGTGTGTGTGTGTATACATACATACATAATATATATATATATGTATGTATGTATGTATACATACATATATATGTATGTATGCATTTATGCATACATACATACATACATGTGTGTGTGTGTGCACATATATATGTATGTATGTATGTATGCATACACACACACACACACACACACATACCAAGTATGGATGTGGTATTTGTATATAATGAGGTTATGCATGCCTTATTTATATAGTGGGTCAACTATTTTATTGTCTTACCAAGGTGTTGAACTGTACATGCACACACACACACACACACACACACACACACACACACACACACACACACACACATGTATGTATGTAATATATATATATATATATATATATATAGAGAGAGAGAGAGAGAGACATACACACACCTTGTGTTTGGTGTCATATTTGGTATAAGTGACAACATTATCATGTTTATGTCAGGACTAGGATATATGAGTTAACTATGCATGCTTCACTATGGTCTTAATTTCAATCTTTGTATTTAATTAGTCTAGGTTATGATTATTATTCACTCAATTTATGAATACATTGTCTTTTTTTATGATTATTAATGTTCTCTTTTATGGCTATGTCATTTTATCGATAGTGTTGATATTTTCACCAAAGTTGTAGAATATAAATGTGGATGTGTGATTAGCTATGAATGTGTGTGTATGCATAAAGTTATCTTTGAGTTATTGCTATGGGTCTTATAATATTGTGTATATATTATTGATGATATCATTTTAATATTCAGACTAATTCAATTTGAGTTTTGGAAATAAATTTGGTTGTGAATGGAAAATTTGAACATGTTGTTCTTGAAAGCATGTCTATTTGATTTTTATGTTGTATTGAAATAAATAGTTGGGATTGAGTTTATATTATGTTTTATGTCTTTTTTTTAATATATTTTCTACTTATATGTTTTGGTTAAATGTTGGAATGTGTTGATTATCATTCCTAGACTAAACTTGAATAATAAAGAGTATACATTAGGGGTCTAGATGGTTAAGGCTAGCCAAAATTTGGATTGGAATCCAAGTAAGATAATTTTAAGGATATATAATGGATTAAATTTAATCCATTATATATCATTTGGTAGATAATATTAACCTTCCTAGCTCTTGATCGATACTACAGATGGACTAACTATTCTTGTCTTGCCTCAGAATGATATAATTTTGCTTTGCACATTATTTTATTCTAATATGTCTTTTGGTTGGAAATCAATTTGCATAGTATTCACTTCATGTTCTTAGTTACTGCAACCACCTTCTAGTGATGGTTGGGGTGGTGAGTGCCACTGATGATTGGGCTCATAAGTCTGGTTGGACAGGTTTATCCTGATCAGTTCATTTATAATCGACTACATGATTTGATGACTTTGCACACGCATATGAAAAATGGTAAAAATTTAGTTTATTAATTAGATTAATTATTGGTATATCTTGTATCGCTGATTGTAATTGTTAGCTTGATATTGAACTAATTAGTATATTGATCATGATGGCTACTAACTTGTGATATTAATGAATTATTGAATCAAAATGAAAATGGAATATTGTATAAGGTAAATTTATTAGTGGTTGAAGGTGATATACTTTGGGTACATTATGTTATTTAATTATTATATTAATTCTACATTGATTTAATGTTCTTTTATAATGATAATCCAACTTGGATTTAATTTTGATGTGCAATCAATCCTTATATATATTTATTTTCATACAAATTCTAGGGTATAAACATATTGATCTATAAGTATTATCTTTGGACTTACTTGGATGTTACAATTCTAAAATTATGTTTGATTTATAATGTTCTTAAATATTTTATATAGATGATTAGATATAAGTTGTGTTGTTAAATCATATTGACTAATTTAAAATTGGCTTATCACCTTATGTATATAAATACCTAGATGCATATGGATCCATTAATCATTTTAGCAATGCATAAATTTGGTATCTATACCATAAGAAAAACAAACCAAATGCTTCCTTAGAAACATACATTTTAAACTTACCTAGTTGTGTACAAGGTATGTACTCTGCATATGTTTAACCTAAAAGCTATTGTCTCTTAAGTCATGTATATGTGTAATCTATAAATTAATGAGTTAACTCTTTCATTATTTAATAAATTAAATAACAATTAGCTAATTTTTATGATTTAGTAATATTCATGTATAATATTTGTACATAGATTATTCATATGATTAAGTAAAGGAAATTAAAATAAATTATAATAATATCTATGAAGATGATAAGTAAGTTATAGGTAATTCATGTCGGGTTGTATGTAATTCACCTTTTTTTATATAGTTTAACTTACTTTGTTGCCTTGGCTGCCCAACAAAATAATTTATAAGAGTTCCTTAAGTCAAACATTTTATTTAGGTTCCACTCAGCTTGAAACTTAGGTGAATTTTATTTGCTTGATAATTTTGAATTATGTGATTAATCATTGTTATTATGTGAAATACTTGTTTCTCTCTTTTTAGTCTAGCTGGATTAAAAATTTATTCCTAACATAATGATATATTTAGGTGTTCATTTATTATGTGATTATGGAATATTGTATAAAGATAAATGAATTATTTCTTAAGTAGTTATCTAATTTGGTTTCACTCTTAAGTAATCACATGAGTCTACTTAAAACAAATAGATAGTTCAAATTTAATTGATTTAATACTTTAAACACTTTAATATGGCATTGGCTATGCCAATCTAAATGGTTGTATATTTTTGCTTCTTAAGTGCTCTTAGAATAATGATGTTGATCCTAAATATATCATTAGTCATTACTCTAATAATAGCATCCATTTTGGTAAGCAAATGATATATGAATTAATTATACAAGTAGTGTAGTGACCTTAAAGGTCATTTGACATTTATGACTTCAATTGGTAGCACTATATAACCTTGTATTGTAAATCCATTTTATCTTTATGCTTTAATATATTATGTTGTGTGAATGATTTAAAATCTACATGTGTTGAATTGATTTATGGTTGTTGATTATGTTACTTGTTTGAGTTATGTAACATGTATTCTAATATAAACCTATGATTAACCTAAATGATAACATAGGGAAATAGAGTTATCTTTATCGATTAAACTAATCTTTTAACTTAACCATCCTTGAGTGGAACTAAAACCCACTGAGGAGAGTGAGGTATTTACCTAGGGTTAAGGACTTAAAATGGTCCTATGTATAAGTACAAGTGCCACATATGACATTGAGGTCCTATCCATGTATGTGTACACCAATATACCCCAAATCCCATAACCATATAGTAAAATAACATGCTTTACCAAAGCAATTTTTGTATGTGTCTACCTCTAGCTAATTACCTCAATTTATCTCATTCAATTCCAATTGTACATATGAAAGTACACTAGACATTTATTGCTTACAAAGTAAAGTGGGTCTAACATGCATTTAGAACATACTCTGATATACAATTCTAAAAAAAATTGGGGTTGTCTCATATGGTATCATAGCCATTTTATACTCTAGGGAATTATGAGAATGAGTATTCTTCTTATAATTTAAAATTTTCTAAGTTATCACTTGTGATATCTTAGGATGGTTAGAACATGATCAAGTAGAGGAAACATCCATGACAATCCTTTGAATGTCAATCCAACTAGGAGCAGAGATAAAGGAAAATTAAGGACTCATTGTGGTTGCATCCCTATTCACAACCAATAAGAGTTTCTTGTAAATAATTATGATATTAATACAAAGGTACCCAATGTTAAAGTAGTCAGTAAGAATCCAACTAACAATCATGAGGAGATCCTCAGTGTAATATTGACATCCCTTAACACCTTGTAAGGAAATATTGATAACCAAGAATAAATATTGAATAATCTTGAAGGGATATATCAAAATTACCCAGATTGGACATGGGGCAAGTGGAAGGACCTATTGTTCAAGAACTACCTTTGACCACTATTGACCCAATCATTAAAGAATTAAGAAGCTTCCACTACCTACCTTTTTATGGGAGGAATCAGATGATGCAGTTGAAGCATGGCTGGTACACTTGTAGAAGTACTTTAACTTACATAATATGCCATCTAATGTAAAATTTAGAGTCATATCCTATCAGCTAGTAGGACCTATAGCTTTATGGTGGAATCACCTTTGTGCTATTAAGGAATATGAACCTTTAAACCAATCATAGTCTATTTTTGAGACTTGGTTTCAAAAAATATAACTGAATGCAAAATATAATGAGTAAAAAATCATTAATTTTTAGCTTTTAAAGCAAGAAAAAATATTTGTTGCTGAGTTTGAGAACAAGTTAATGAATTTATTACATCATATGAACTATATGCATGACAAAGAAACCACGATTACTAAGTTCAAACTAGGGATTAAGGAAATACTAATGCATGATGTTAACATGATGAACCTAAAGACTTTGGCTACAATAATCAAATCAACCTATAAGGTTGAGGAAAAATAAAAGTTTTGTCAAAAGGCAAGACAAGAGTTCAAGTCAAGCAGGTAGCAGTTTATAGCAAAGAACCTTTCTCCCATGAACAATAACTTTAGAAAATCTAATCATAACCATAGATTTTCAAGAGGTAATAAAAATTTCAGCAAGTTTTATAATCAAAAAAATAATTTCAAGTCCCATGGATCTTTTAAATCTAGTTCTTACAAGAAGGAACAACATCAAAACAACAAACATGGACCTACCACAGGTGTTAATATTGTTCCTATGGCATATTCTACACTGATTATTTATTGGGAATGAGGTGAAAACCACTATAAAAAGGATTTTTCCATACTTAAATCAAGCCAAATAGTGAATCATAGAGTATATGCTACTATTGATAATTTAAATATTGACTTGTAGGCCACTCTAATTGAAACTTGAGGTACAATTAATGGTTTTCCTTTTAATATCTTGATTGATTTTAGTGAAATAGATTTATTTATTTTTTATTTTGCTACTAAGCAATGTAAAATTAAACCTATCTTGATAAGAGAAGGTTGGGAAGTTGAATTTGATACTGGTAAGAAAGTGCCTATTCTTCAGTGCTTACAACAAGAAAAATTAGATCTTGGTTTTTTTAAGATCAAGGTGAATCTTTTTCTCATTCCTTTAGGGTCTTATAATCTCATCCTTGGGATGGATTGGCTACATGAACATCAATCCATGCTTGATTATGTGGTAAAAAAGTGCAATGCACTAACGACCTTGGCCAAATTATAGAATTGCAAGGCATGCAAGGGTCTACAAGATGTAAAACACTTTCAACATTGCAGTTGAAAAGAGATGTTAGGAAGGGTTACAAGATTTATGTAGTCTAACTATAGGAAATATCCAATGATAAAGAATTGGTACATGTAGAATTTCTTATTTTGAGGGAGTTTATGGATGTCTTTTCTGAGAAGCTACCTGGTTTACTATCCAAACAATAATTTGACTTCTCTATTGACATCATACATGGATCTATCCTTGCTTCTAAATCTCCTTACCACATGAATGTGGTTGATCTACAAGAGTTAAAATTTTAGGTACAAGAAATTTTGGATAGTATAAGTATCTATCCAAGTGTGTCTCTTTATGGTGTTTTGATAGTCTTTGTAAAGAAGAAGAATGGTACATTGAGGCTTTACATTTATTATCACATGTTAAACAAGGTAAAAATAAAAACATATTACCCTTTACCTATAATTAATGATTTGTTTGAATAAATTAAGGGTGTTATAGTCTTTTCTAAGATTGACTTAAGATCAGGATACCATCAGCTAAGAATCAAGGAAGAGGACATACATAAAACTACTTTTAGAACTCATTATAGATACTACGAGTTCACAGTTCTACCTTTTATCTTAATCAATACACCTATAACTTTCATGAATCTTATGAACATCATATTTAGAGACTTTTTGGATAACTTTGTACTAGTTTTTCTTGATGACATTATTATTTATTCTAAAAATGAGGTAGAGCATGATCAACACCTTTGTCTAGTCTTGCAAAGACTAAGATAGCATAAGCTATATGGGAAATTATCCAAATGTGTATAAAGTGCATAGTTTTATGGGTTTAGCTGGTTATTATCAATGTTTTGTTGAAAATTTTATTAGTGTGGCCTATCCCATCACTTCTTTACATCACAAAGGAAATAATTTTGCATGGACCCCTCAATGTGAGGAAGTAATAAGATAAAAGATTTATTTACAACAACTCATATTCCTATCATACCAAACCCAAATGGTAACTTTAAATTTTGGGTTGATGCTTCTAAAAAAGGCTATGGAGGCATCTTATCTCAAAATGGCAAGGTTGTGGCTTATGAGTCACAAAAATTGAAAGATCATGAAAATAACTGTCCTACACATGACATGGAGCTTACTACCATTTTTCATGAACTCAAATAATAGAAACATTTCCTACTGGGAAAACCTTTCAATATGAAATTTGATCACTAAAGTTGGCATGGATATATCATATTTTAAAGGCAAATGCATGTGAGTGGATATTACTAGAATTTTTAAGCAATTTTGGCATGGATATATCATATTTTAAAGGCAAGGAGAATCATGTGGCTGATGCTCTTAGTAGACACATGTACCTTGTTGCCTTGTCAGTGTTATAAGGAAATTTTAAAAGTGTTATTTTGGAACAAAAACTTATTGATGTATTTTACCATGATTTAAGAGCAAGTTTAGTTGATGAGCCAATAGTAAAAACATTTACTGAATTTTATGTTGCAAAAGATGGCCTGATAAGGCATAAAGGTATAATTTATGTACCCAATTTGGGTGACTTGAGAAATTATGTGATTAATGAAGTGCATTTAACACCTTACTATGCTCATTTAGGGGTTACAAAAATGATGCATTAGCTGAAAAAACTCTATTTTTGGCCTGGAATGAAGCATATGTCATTGAATTTGTAGAAAAATGCTTGGACTACCAATGGGTCAAAGCTTAGCACTACTACCCAAGAGGGATATTATACCCTCATGATATTCTAAGAGATAAGGTGGTTTTAGTCTCACTTGATTGTATTTTGGGGCTACCAAAATCATGCAGTAAACATGATACAATCCTTGTGGTGATATATAAATCCACTAGAGTAGACCACTTTATTACTAAAAACTTAATAAATGGCACTTTCATGTTTGTATAATGATTTGTGAATGAAGTCGTTAGAATCCATGG
Organism: Torreya grandis; assembly: GCA_037957365.1. NCBI lineage: Eukaryota > Viridiplantae > Streptophyta > Pinopsida > Cupressales > Taxaceae > Torreya > Torreya grandis. Next base: position 108,358 of record JARHVA010010008.1, read on the forward strand.
TATACCTAAAATTATCATATTATATTGATACAAGTTATTTAATTTGAGGTTTTGTCATACTTTAATTGTAGCCTTTAGAATAGAGTTAAATTTTAGTTCTTCATATCATCCAGAAATGGATGGGCAAATGAAATGGCTTAACCAAGTGGTTGAAGATATGGTGTGCATGTTACATAATGGATTAGTAAACAAAATGGGAGGACTACCTTCAATATAATTAAATTTTTATATGATAACTCCTACCATTTAGCTATTAATATGGATCCATTTGAAGCCATATATGGACATAAGTGCAGAACACCTCTTGGTTGGGATAGCTTGGAAGATAGAGTTATTACTAGACCTGATTTGTTGCTAGAATATGATAGGAAGATGGAATTAATAAGGAATAATTTGAAAATAGCTTCTAATAGGAAAAAGAGTCATGCAGATCAAAAGAGAACCCTCAACATGGGAGACAAGGTTTTTATGCACATTAGACCACATAAAAGTTATATTAAGTTTGGGAAGGCTTCCAAGTTAGCACCACATTTTGTCAAGCCTTTTGACATAGTGGAAAATATTATCCCTATTTCTTACTAGATAGAAATTCTTCCTTCTCTTTAAAGGATTCATTATTTTTTTCATGTTGCTTTGCTAACAAAGTATATACTTGATCCATCTCATGTTTTGGGTTGGACTCATTTACAAGTCACAAAAGAGGAAAATATCTAGTTAGAACTAGATAGAATCCTAGACCATCATATCATTAAGCTATGTAATAGAGATATACAATAGGTTTTGGTGTAATGAGTCCCACTAAAAGAAAGGATCACTACTTGGGAAGATGCTCATCTTTTCAAGCAACATTATGCATGGCTTTTTTATTAAGTCATCAGGACAGTTCCCTTCCAATAGGGGGAGGATGTTATGATTCCACATTTTCATAATCTATTTTTTTGTTATAACATTGATATTATATTTTAAAACTAGTTACTAGTTGTTATTTTAGCTAGATTATCTATAGTACTGGTTGCAATAGTGTTGGGATACATGCTTAATTTTGTACTTAATTATTTTATGGACATGTTATGACTGTTAATGATATTATGTATTGAATTATTGATTGTTGATATGATGTGATTGATGTCCTTTTTGGTTGTTTCAATTTCTATATATGATCCAAGTAGATGTTAGAGGCTATACTCCCAAAACTAAATAACACTTGAGCACATTGGCATGTCTAACATGTATACTTGTTGATTTCAATTTGTCCTTTGAATACCTTGATTGGTTTTTATGATTTTTAGTTGTGGTCCTTGTACTTTTTGTTGCTACTATAACTTATTTGATGTCATTATTATCATTAATTACCATTATCTTATATTATGTGTTTTACGGCTGTAGTCTTATTCTTTGCACTTAGCTCTATTGTATTTTCTCCCCTATAGACTCATGATTCTTTTTTGTATCCCTTCATGGACCATGTTATCTATGTAGACACACTACCTAGACCTACCTAGACCTACCCTTGATACCCTTGAAACCCTCAACACCCCACCCCTTGGATGAAATATTCACCTTATTTAATACCTTACACTAGGATGGTGGCATGTTATTTTAATGGCTTGTTATCATGGAATTAACTTTGGTATTAAAATTAGTTTATCAATTGTTTTTAAACTGACTTAGGTTGATGACATAGTGGACTTTGTTTTAATTCCATTGATTATAGTAGGTGGCATGGATGGTAGAAGGTTAGATTGTTGATCTATTTGATTAAGAATTAATACCTAGGTTAACCCTAACCTACGTTTCTATTAGTTGTCAAAGGGATTAGCAATTGAGTTTTCTAGATGCCATTAATACCAAGTTTTTTAAAAGATTTACCTTGATATATGGAGGATAATTTCTCTCTCTTCCCATTCAATGTAGAATTTAATGGGGTATGGAAAAGTGGATGGAAAGGATGAGAGTATGGATGGTAGATAGAAGGGGTTAGGAAGATGGAAAGATGGAGGAAAAAATAGTAGAAAGATTAGCTAATTAATGGCATCCATGATAGATTTGGGAAGAGATAGGAGTGGTTAGAAAGAATATAGAGGTTTTTATCTTTTTGGCTTATTGGATTTTTATGTGTTATCAAGTCATTTTGGTTTTCTAGTTTCATTTTGTTGACCGTGTTAAATGGAAAATGATGTTTGAAGGTTGCTTATGCAATCAAAAGTCTTAGGACTTCTAGGTGCATATGCAAACCCCCATAAAATAATATATCATTATATAGCATTGCATATAAGATTATATATATATATATATATGGTTTTCTAGTTCAAATCCTTTAGTTTTTCTTTACATTTTGAATCTACATGCAGTTGTTTTATTGACTTACTAGTTATATGAATTATCATGGATTTATGGGTTTCATTTCAAGAACTATGTTTTCGTATTAAAAGGTAACTGTATTTTCATATAAGTATTGACTATGTTTTTATTTAATATTAAATGGTTTTTATATAAATATGACCATGTTCTATTCAAATAGTGACTATGGTCAATGGTGACTGTGTGGCATGATTTGGCTATTATTTAATGTTGAGTCTTTGATCATGTAACCTATTATGTGTTGGTAAATGGAATGGTTAGCCAAGGCTGAATGGTTTAATCTTTGAATGTATTATTTTTGGTTAAGTTGTGGGTGAATATGTTATATCTCATACTTGTCTTATGGTGTAACTTTAAAATTATTGAACCCCTTTGTGGTCACTATCTATGTTAATCTTTATTCAATTTGTGTTCACTATTTAGTGAGAAGCTTGGAGATATTACTGGTTGAGTTGTTATTGCCATGCTATATTGGCTATATAATATTGTGTCTATGTCGAAATCATATCTATATATGCATTTATCTTTTATTTTAGATTGACTTTTAATTAATTAGAATTGTTAACCTTTGGAGTTGAGACTATGTTAAATAGTATGAATGGGTTGAGGCCTTAATTTTGATTGGGTCTCTTCATTTTATATGGTTGTTTTGTGTTATATCGTGACCCATTTTAATCTTTGAATGTGTTATAATTGACTTATTGAGGACTAGGATTTATTTTATATTACATTTGTGTATTGTCATAACCTTGAAAACCCTTAAACCATTTTGGTCACTGCTTTTTATAGTCAATGTCTATTTTCAATTCTATGGCTCAAGTATATATATATATATATATATATATATATATATATATATATATATATAGTGGGTTGACTATGTTTTTATTTCACCAAGGTCTTGAACTATAAATGCATATATATCTAAACATGTGTGTGTGTGTGTGTGTGTGTGTGTGTGTGTGTGTGTGTGTGTGTGTGTGTGTGTGTAAACTATGTGGTTGTTGTCATATTTTGTCTAAGTATTTATTTCAAGACTAGATTATATGATTTGACTATGCATGATTCACCATGGTCTTAATTTTGATCATGGTATTTCATTAATCCAGGTTATGATTATTATTGTCTCAATTTATGATTACATTGTCTCATTTTATGATTATTATTATTTTCTTTTATGGCTACATCATTTTATTGATGGTGTTGATCTTTGCACCAAAGCTTTAGGATATACATGTTGATGTGTGATTAACTATGAGTGCATGTATATGCATAAATTTATCTTTGACTTATGACCATGGGTCTTATAATAGTGTGGATATATTAGTGATGGTGTCATTTTGATATTTTGACTAAGTCAATTTGAGTTTTGGAAATAAACTTGGTCGTGAATGGAAAAGTTGACCTTATTTCTCTTGAATGCATGTCTATTTGATTTTTCTATTATGTTTAAATAAATATTTGGGATTGAGTTTATATTATGTTTTGTGTCTTTATTTTCAATTAGATTTTTACTTGGATGTTTTGGTTACTTGTTGGAATGTGTTGATTATCATTCCTAGACTAGACCTGAATAATAAAGAGTATACATTAGGGGTTTAGATGGTTAAGACTGGCCAAAATTTGGATGGGGATCTAAGTAGGATAATTTGAAAGATATAAAATGGATTAAATCTAATCCATTCTATATCATTTATTAGCCAAGATTGACCTTCCCTACTCTTGATCTATATTATAGATGGACTAACTATTCCTGTCTCACCTCAGAATGATATAAGTATGCTTCATGTATTATTTTATTTCGATATGTCTTTTGGTTGGAAATTGATTAACTCAGAATTCACTTCACATTCTCAATTATCATAACCACCATCCTATTGATGGTTGGGGTGGTGAGGGTCACTGATGGTTAGGCTCATAGGGTTGGTTTGACATATTTATCTTGATCAGTTCATCCATGATTGACTCCATGCTTTGATGACTTCACACATGCATATGGAAGATGTTAATAATTTAATTTATTTATTAAATTAATTACTGATATATCTTGTAGACTGATTATAGTTGTTAGCTTAACATTGAACTAATTAGTATATTAATCATGATGGATACTAAATTTTGATATGAATGGATTGTTGAATCAAAATGGAAATGGAATATTATATAAGGTAAATTGATTACTAGTTGAAGGTGATATACTTTAGGAACATTATGTTATTTAATTATTAGATTAACTATGCATTCATATAACATTATTTTATAATTCTAATCCAAGATATATTTAATTATGATATGAAATCAATCCTTGTATATATTAATTCTAGGGTATAAACATATTGGTCTATGAGTATTATCTTTAGACTTACTTGGATGTCACAATTCTAAAATTCTATTTGATTTAGAATGTTCATAAATAGTTTGTATAAATGATTAGATATAAGTTATATTTTTAACTCATATTGACTAAGTTAAAATTTATTTATCACCTTATTTATATAAATACATAGTTGAATATGGATCTATTAATCATTTTATCAATGCATAAACTTGGTATCTAGACCATAAGAAAAACAAATCAAATGCTTCCTTCTAAACATGCATTTCAAACATACTTGGTTACATTAAGGTATGTACTTTGCATACATTTAAACTAGAATCTATTATCTCTTAATTCATGTATATATGTAGTCTAAAAATTAATGAGTTAATTCTTGCATGATTTAATAAATGAAATAACAACTAGCTAAATCTTATGATTTAATAATAAGCATGTATAATATTTTCGCATAGATTATTTATATGATTAATTAAAGTAAATTATAATAATATCTATGAAAATGATAAGCAAGTTATAGGTCACTCTATTCTATTTGATGAGACTTATTTTCCTTTCACGTCAGATCGTATGTAATTCACCTTTCTTTTGGATAGCCAAACTTACTTACGTCTCTACCTTGGCTACCCAACAAAGGAATTGTTAAGAGTTCCTTAAGTGGAATGTTTTATTTGTGTTCCACTAAACTTGAAACTTGGATGAAATATGTTTGATTTATAATGTTGAATTCCATGATTAATCATTGTTACTGTCTGAAATACTTGTTTCTCTCTTTTTATTCTAACTATATTATAATTTTATTCCTAACATAATGATATATTTGGGCATTCATTTATTATGTGATTATGGAACATTGTATAAAGATAAATGAATTATTTCTTAATTAGTTATATGATTTGGTTTCACTCTTAACTAATCACATTAGTCTACTTAACAAATAGATAGTTTAGATTTAATTGATTTAATACTTTAAACACTTTAATATCGCATTGGCTATGTCAATCTAAATGGTTGTATGTTTTCACTTTTTAAGTGATCTTAGAATAACGATGTTGATCCTAATTATATCATTAGTCATTATTCTAGTAATAGCATCCATTTTGGTAAACAAATGATGTGTGAATTAATTATATAGGTACTATGGTGACCTGAAATGCCATTAAACATTTATGACTTTGGCCAGTAGCACTATAGAGTATTTTATTGTAAATCTATTTTCTCTTCATGCTTTAATATATTCTATTGCTTGAATGACTTAAAATTTTCATGTGTTCAATTTATTTTTGGTTATTGTTTACGTTATTTGTTTGAGTTATGTAACATGTATTCTAATATAAACCTATGATTAAACTGAATGATAACTTAGGGAAATAGAGTTATCCTTCTTGGTTAAACTAATTCTTGAACTTAACCATTCTTGAGTGATACTAAAACCCACTAAGGAAATTGATTTATTTACCTAGGGTTAAGGACCTAAAAATGATCCTATGTGGAAGTACAAATGCCACATATGGTGCTTGGGTCCTATCCATGTATGTATACATTCATATGCCCTAAAACCCATAAACATATATTATAATAACATGCTTCCCCATAACACCTTTTGTATGGGTTTACCTATATCTAGTTACCTCATTTCACCTCCTTTAGTTCTATTTATGCATACATAAGTGCACAAGACATTTATCACTTGTAAATTAAAGTGGGTCTAACATGTGTCCAAAATGTACTTTGATATACAATTCCAAAAAATATTTTTGGAATTGTTTCATTGTGCAATATTTTAATTTATGGTTTTACAATACATTTGTTCATTCATTAAATTAGATTGATCCCTAAAATGCATGCAGGAAGCCAATGTATCAAATAGAAACCTATTGAATAAGAATTGGTCAAAAATCTTATTACTTGAATTTAATGGGCATATCTAGTTCAATAGAATTAGGTAAAACATTATATTCTCTAAAAATTAGTAGGAATATGAATAATTTGATTGTATTTTTGATAGACTTGATGATTTAATCATTTAAAGTGGTTCATCATGTTATATTTTTGGGGGGTTTTCTAATTCTTAATGAATTTCTTACGTCAATACTATAAACCCAAAAAATTAATCTAGCTAACTACATTAGCACATCACTAAAGTGGAATTTGAGTGCTCACTTTAAGTGAAAACATAAAATACTAGGTCATGTTCTAGTCATTAAAAAATATGTAAACATAATAAAAATTATTAAAGAGCACATAAAAATTTAACATTTACAAAACTCAGCAAAGCATTCACATAAATCCATCAAATGAACTAACACATAGTAGTAATTCATATTGTTCACTCATATTAATGCATAAATATTAACATGCACAGATTTCATTAATATCAAAACTCTAACAATGTTACCTTACTCTCAAATGTGTATAAAATGTAAGAATTCATCATAGAAATAAGGAAAGCAATATCTCCCAACCTTGTCAAAATCAGTTAGTGTTAACGCTAGCTACTCAATCACCTTATTCTTTAACTTTTGGAAGTTGATCTTAAATTATACATTCCAAAAAAAGTCCTTTCAATCACATTGCAACATATTTTTAATCCCTACACATATCCCACTGAAGATTCAGATGAGCTTTTTATATAACTTGGTAAGGTGATGAAAACAAAGCACCTTAAATTCACTTATTAGAAATGACCACTCCACTATTGCATTCACTTTATCTATTTATATTCAATAAATCATGCACTTTATTCTAAAACTATTCATTATTTTTATGCATCATCCAATAAATAACCTTGTTTTGAAAATGTGTTCCAATTATAATATCCATGTGATGGATGATACTCAAAATTGGTATAAATCCCTTCAGTGTATTACTCAAGACTTTGTTTATGATCTCCTCCAATAGTGCCTTCACTTTTCATGGTACATCCTCCTTCTACATTCCTACACATTTTTATTGCTCTGTATTAGATATGAGTGTAAAATATACCTTATCCTTTTATATTTATCCAAATAACTCCTTTCTCATCACCATTCATATTCCCATGCACCTACTCTTGAGCTTATCTTCTCCATTGTCCCGTTAAAAAATGCAGATTTTTCCTTTTATTATCATTCTCTACGAAATAAGTGTTCACTTCCCTGCTATAGACTAAATTTATATCATAATAATAAGTCTCTCCAAATAATAAATGACACACATCCATTAGTATCACATTTTGCTATACCTCATCCTCGTATCTACATATATGGAACTTTACAAGGCATTGGTCATTCATGAATACTTGATGGCCTTTATGTATCCACAACACCATATATAGGTCTAGATGCACAACCTTATTCAAACCTGGTTTCTCCACCATCTTGTACATGAGCTTAATTTATACATGCTATGAATGTCCACTATCACCTTACAACACTTCCTTTAAGGCTTACATAACACTCAAATAATGATATTCCTTTAAGTCAGCCCATTTTTATTATTAGTTTCCTTTATGTCAGCCCATTTGATATTCCTTTATTATTATTTATTTCTACCTTTATTAGTTTCCTCTTCATCATCATTGGTTTTACAAACTATGATCCTTACACAAAACATCTTGTTGAAACAATTTATTCTCCTCATTCTTTTACAAATCATGAAGTAGCCTTAGTCATTTAGATTCCTTCATTTTGCACATTTTCACTCTAAGTCCACACTATCTGCATCTAAAAAATATTCTTTGGAATTCCATTTCCATTCCTTGAAAAATTCCTCCTGACCCTCTAGATGATTAATATTCAAATTTTTGCATTGTACTCATTTTCATCATGTGTCTCTTCTTTCAAGTGTACATGCATCTGATCTTGCTACATGTTGCATTCAAATCATCTCAACTAGTTTTTTCTAACACTTCATTTTCCTTCCCCACACATTAACTTTGATTTCACTCATAATAATTTTATTTATTTATTTGAAAACTTGTCCTCTAACTTTATTAAAAAAATTTAGGACTCATCCAATGGTTGCATATGAGCCATATTGGCTCCTTTGGGATCTTATTTTTTAACACATTTAGATATCTTATGACCTTTTCCAAGTTGAAATCACAATGACCAAATATGATGTTGATCATGTATAAATAATTAGTGTACTCTTTTGCCTCAAGTTCTAATTTTTTTGAATATCTCTATATGATAATCTCTAAGCAAAACTTTTTCCTTCAACTTTGCAACCATCTGATCCCATCATATTATACTCTCTTTTCCTCTTATTTGTGTTTTTATCTATGCTTTTCTCTACAATAGCACTATGTGATCCTTCAATTTTGTTTATGCTACCTTTAATAAATGTGGATCACTAATCTAGGTTGAAATCGATGTACTTTACTATGCTTTACTTGGGTAAAAGAAAGAATCATACATATTTTTATTCAATCTACAAGTACATTAACACTCTCAATCAAAATTGATAATTGGATATATGGGTAAAATAGATTATTGATGCATTTATAAAACTCAAAATTAATCAACAATCATTCTTTACAATGGTTGACACCACCCTGACATACACTTTTTAGAATGAAATTTTAGGGGACATAAGGGAGTGGAACCAACAATCATTTTCCCTAACTTTGCATGTACATGGAACTTAAATGTGTCATATCAACATGTAAAAATTAAATCGATTAATATTTTAACGTTTCAAATTTTTGATTCTATATTTTCAATATCTAATGTGGTAGTAGAGACATATGGTTCTGATCTCCATGAAAGGGGTCATTATAGTTTTGTTTTGGAGTTCCAACCGATCAATGATGGTAACATCACCCATAAAAATATAAGTGGGCACCAAAAGTTGGGCATTAAAACACTAGTTAATAACATGAAGTCCATGAAATGAATACACTTAGTTTAATGTGACAAGGTATTAAATCCTCACCACCCTATTTACTACCCATTACTTGGAATTGAACTTTCCCATTATCATGTTTAATGAACTTGGTTATCATTCATGTGAATTATTGTTGAACGAAAAAGATGAGGGGAAGATGATAAGTAACTTGCTCATATGGTAGGGATGTCAATAGTGTCTCATTTTTAGTTGAGATTACCACACACATAATGTTTTGAGATTACAAGTGATGTTGATGTTTTTCATGGGTAATAGTTGATTTTTTAAATTATTCTAATTTTATTTCTTTTGACTTCTACAAAAATGATGAAATAGGTGCAAGTCTCTATAGAAATGGAAATTTGGGTGAATGTCTTCAACTTCACAAACATGGATATTTCATGGCCTTAACATAGTTAAACCTTGGATTTTGTTCATCCATCATCACTTAAAGGTAAGATTTTTAATACCATACTAAGGCTATGAACCAAAATGGTTACAAAAATGTGAATTTGGCTTGGAGTGTTTGTTAAATAATTAACTTACCCCTAGTGGCCTAAAAGGAATGGGTTTTTTAATTATTCTAGGTTATTTCTTTTAACTTTTATAGAAATGATGAACTGGGTATAGGTCTCAGGCTTCACAAAGGTACATTTTAGGGGAGCCATGTCTATATCTACTAGTGTTTTTCAACATGATTAATACTTTGATTTTTTTTTATCTATCACTACTTATAGGTGAGGTATTTTATACCTCACTAAGGCTATGATCCATAATGGTTTAAAAATTCTAAATAATTCTTATAGTGTCTATTAAAAAATAAATATTTTTTTCCATATATGATTTGTTGTGGTGATTCTTGGGATTACATCTACTCATCGTGTGCCTCATGGGTTTTTTGTTTTAGTTTTCTTAGTTCTTTCTTTTGACTTTTCCAAAAATGGAAAAATGTGGTTTGTTTTAGTATTCTATGTTATATTTTCAAAATGATTAAACCTAGGATTTTGTTTGGCCATCATTGTTTGTAGGTGAGTTTTTTGTAAGAAGGAAGGGTTCTTTTAGTATTATGGATTTTTTTATTTCTTGGGTTATTTTTATTTTGACTTATGTAAAAATGGTGAACTAGGTGCATGTCTCAAGCTTTGATTGTTTATTAAAAAATAAATAATTCTGTCGATATATGAATTATTCTATGAATTTTTAAACTGTAGTGAATGTATTTTAATTTAGTGTTGTCAATGTGTGAGTCATTCAAAATGAGTGATTTTGACTTACAAAAATTACTGACACTTAAGGTTAATTTGTGTAATAGATAACATGAATAATATTTTTATAATAATCAATTATATGAACGCAATTCATATAAATAATAATTTAAATTTTTTTAATGAGGAAGGTTTTTTAGTATTGTTGATCTTTTTGGCTACAACTCTGTTGAGGACAACATACCCCCATTTTTGAAAAAATGAGGACCCTTGTTCAATTTTGTACATTCAATTTGATCAATTTGCATTATTTGAATATCATGGTTCTCGTATAGATTAATTGACATGTTTACATGTAATCATTTTTTGACTTCATCTAATGTAGCTAACATTTGATTCTTGTGTTTCCTTGTTGCAAGTTTAATGGAGTTCCATTTGAATAAATAGTGTTCAAGGTTTTATGCTTTAATGCTAATTTGACCCTTTTGTTAACCTATGGTCTCAATCTATTCGTTAAATCCATGTAGTGTGGTGACCTTAAAGGTTGTTAGCCATTTATGACTTTAGATGGTAGCACTATATAACCTTGTATTGTAAATCTATTTTCTCTTTAATAAATTTTGTTGTGTGAATGATTTAAAATCTACATGTGTTGAATTGATTTCTAGTTGTTGATTATGTTACTTGTTTGAGTTATGTAACATGTATTCTAAAATAAACCTATGATTAAATTTAATGATAACTTAGGGAAATATACTTATCCTTACCAGTTAAATTAATCCTTTAGCTTAACCATCCTCAAATAGGACTAAAATCCACTACAGAGAGTGAGGTATTTACCTAGGGTTAAGGAACTATAAACGGTTCTATGTGGAAATACGAGTGTCATATATGGTGCTTTGGTCATATCCATGTATTCATACACTGATACACCTTAAACCCCATAACCATAGAGTATAGTAAAATTATTCCTTATAACATCTTTTGTATGTGTTTACCTCTAGCTAAGTACCTTAGTTCACCTCCTTTGGTTCTAGTTGTACATACGTAAGTGCACCAGACGTTTACTTCTTGTAAATCAAATTGGGTCTAATACACATCCAAAATTTACTCTGATATATAATTAAAAAAAATTAGGGTTGTTTCATCTAGTATCAGAGCCATTTTCTATTCTAGGAAACTATGGGAATGAGTATTCTTCTTAGCATTTGTAATTTTCTAAGTTATCACTTGTCATTTCTTAGGACGGTTAGAACATGATCAAGTGGAGGTAACATCCACAAGAATCCTTTGAATTTCAACCCATCTAGGAGTAGAGGTAGAGGATGAAGAATGGGTCATCATGGTCGCATCCCCATTTGCAACCAAGAAGAGCTACCCATAAATAATGCTGATAGTAATATAGAGGTAACCAATGTTGAAGTAGTCAGTGGGAATCCAACCATTAAGCATGAGGAGGTCATCAGTGAAATATTGTTATTTCTTAACACCTTATAAGGAAATATTGATAACCAAGAATAAATATTGAATAATATTAAAGGGATATCCCAATAGGAAGTGCTTAGATTGAAAATGAGATAAGTGGAAGGACCTATTATTCAAGAACTACCTTTGACCACTATTGACCCAATCATCAAGGAATTAAAGAAACTTTCAACACCTACCTTTGTAGGGGAGTAATTAGGTGATGTATCTAATGCATGGATGGTGCACTTATATAAGTATTTTAACTTGCATAATATTCTATCCAATGTGAAAGTTAGAGTGGTAGCCTATCACGTAGTAAGACCTGCAAGTTTATGGTGGAATCACCTTTGTGCTATTGAAGGATATAAACCTTTGAACATATCCTAGTATATTTTTTATACTCAATTTCACAAAATATACCTAAATAAAAATTATGAGCATAAAATCATCGATTTTCAACTTTCAAATCAATAAAACATGTATGTTGCTGAGTATGAGAATAACTTTCTAAATGTATTGTATCATGTGAAATATATGGATGATGAAGAAACCATGATTACTAAGTTCAAAATTGGGCTTAAGGAAATATTGATTCATGATGTTAACATGACTAACCCAAGGACTTTGGATATATCAATTGAATCAACCTACAGGGCTGAGGAAAAAGAAAACTCTTGCCAAAAGGCAAGACAAGAGTTCAATTCAAACAACCAATAGTCTAAAGTAAAAAACCATTCTCCCACGAACAAGAAATTTAGAAAATCTGATCATAATCATAGATTTTTAGGAGGTAATAAAAATTTCATCAAGTTTTCTAATCAAAATAGGAATTTCAAGTCCCATGGATCTTCTAGATCTGGTTCTTACAAGAAGGAACAACATGAAAATAACCAACATGGACCTGCCATGGGTGTTAATACTATTCTCATGGAATTTTATAGATTGATTGGTTATTGGGAATGTGGTGACAATCACTATAAAAATGACTATCCCAAACTAAAATCAGGCTAAATAGTGAATCATAGAGTATATATTATTGTTGCTAATCAAAATGCCAACTTGCAAGCCACTCTAATTAAAAACCTAGGTATAATTAATGGTTTTCTTTTGACTATCTAGATTTATTTTGGTGCAACAGATTGCTTTATTTCTCTTTCTTTTTGCTAAGAAATGTATTATTAAACTCATCTTGATAAGAGAAGGTTGGGAAGTTGAATTTGGTACCACAAGAAAGTGCATATTCTTGAGTGCTTAGAACAAGTAGAATTAGATCTTGGTGTTTTTAAGACCAAGGTGAATCTTTTTTTGACACTTTAAGGGTCTTATGATCTCATCCTTGGGATGGATTGGCTACATTTACATCAAGCCATGCTTGATTGTGTGGGAAAAAGAGTGCAATGAACTAATGACCTTGGCCAAATTGTATAATTGCAAGGCATGTGAGGGTCTATGAGATGTAAAAAAAATTTAGCCTTATAGTTAAAAAGAGTTGTTAGTAAGGGTTTAAAGGTTTATGTAGTCTAACTACATGAAATCCCAATGATAAAGAATTGGTACATGTAAATTTTCCTATTTTGATGGAGTTTATAGATGAGAAGCTACCTAGTTTACCACTCAAGGGAGAGTTTCACTTCTCTATTAACATCATACCCTAATCAATCCCTGCTTCTAAATCACCTTATTACATGAATGTGGTTAATCTACAAGAGTTAAAAATTTAGATGCAATAACTTTTGGATAGTAAAAGTATCCAACCATGTGTGTATCTCTGTGGTGTTCTGGTAGTCTTTGTAAAGAATAAGGATGTTATATTGAGGCTTTACATTGATTATCGCATGTTAAACAAGGTAACAATAAAAAATTATTACCCTTTGTCTAGAATGGATGATTTATTTCACCAAATGAAGGGTGTTATATTTGTTTTTAAGATTGACCTGAGATCAGGCTACCTTCAGCTAAGAATCAAGGAAGAGGAGATATATAAAACTACTTTTAGAACTCGTTATGGACACTACGAGTTCACAAGTTTGCCTTTTAGATTGACCAATATACTTGTAGCTTTCATGAATCCTATGAGCGGTGTATTTAGAGAATTTTTACATAAATATGTGTTGGTTTTTATTGATGATGATATTATTTATTCCAAAAATGAGGTGGAGCATGATCAATACCTTCATCTAGTCTTTCAAAGACTAAGACAACATAAGTTATATGAGAACTTATCCAAATGTGCATTCTATAAGTTTAAAATTCATTACTTGGGGCATATTATTTATAAATAAGGCATTGTTATAGACCCCACTAAGATCAAAACTATTTAATATTGGCCTACTCTTTCCAACGTGCATGAAGTGCATAGCTTTGTGGGTTTGGCTGATTATTACAAACATTTTTTTGAGAATTTTTATAGTGTGTCCTATCCCATCACTTCCTTGTAGTACAAAGGAAAGAAGTTTTCATGGACCCCTTAATGTGAGGATCATTTAATAAGATAAAATATCTATTTATAACAAATCCTATTCTTATCATACTCGACCCAAATGGTAACTTTGAAGTTTGAGTTGATGCTTCTAAATAAGGCTATGGAGGCATTTTGACTCAAGATGGCAAGGTTGTGGCTTATGAGTCATAAAAATTGAAAGATAATGAAAAGAACTATCCTACGCATGACATGGAGATTAGTACCATTGTTCATTCACTTAAACAAAGGAAATGTTTCCCATTGGGAAAGACTTTCAAGTTGAAATTTACTCACTCAAGAATATTTAAATACATGCGAATGCAGGTGGCTCTAATTTTTTGAGTAATTTTGACATGGATAAATCATATGTCAAAGGTAAGGAGAACTATGTAGTTGATGTACTTAACAAACACATGTATCTTCCTACCTTTTTAGTGTTACAAGTAAATATCAGAAGTGTTTTTCTATAATAGTATCTTGTTGATGTATTCTACCATGATGTAAGAGTATATTTGGCTGACGAGCCTATAGTAAAAAAAATTGTTAAATTTTCTATTGTAATAGATGGCTTGATAAAGCATAAAGGCATAATTTATGTACCTAGTTTGGGTGACTTGAGAAATTATGTGCATAATGAAGTACATACAACACCTTATTATGCTTATCTAAGGGTTACAAAAATGATGCATGAGCTGAAAAAGCTTTATTTTTGGCCTAAAATTAAGCATGATGTCACTAAATTTATAGTGAAATGCTTGGAATATTAGTAGGTCAAAGTAAGCATTACCACCTAGGAGGGTTGTTGTACCTTTATAATATTCTAAGAGCTAAAAGGGTTATAGTCTCACTTGATTTTATTATGGGGATGCCAAAAACACATGGCAAGTATGATACAAACCTTGTGGTGATTGATAAAAACACTAAAGTTAACCACTTTATTGTTAGAAATTTAATATATGATACTTCCATGTTTATAGAATGCTTTATGAAGGAAGTGGTTAGACTCCATTATATACTTAAAGTGATCATATCAAATCAAGACAAGCTATTTACTTTGAGGTTTTGACGTACTTTAACTATAGCCTTTGAAAAAAAGCTAAATTTTAGTTCTTCATATCATCCAAAAATGGATGGGAAAATGGATTGGCTCAAATAATTGGTTGAAGATATGTTACGCATGTACGTAATGGATCCGTAAACAAAATTGGAGGGCTACCTCCATATAGTTGAATTTGCATATAGTAACTCCTAACATTCAGCTATTAAGATGGCTCCATTTGAAGCCTTATATGGACATAAGTGTAGAACACCTCTTGGTTGGGACAATTTGGAAAATATAGCTATTACTAGACTTAATTTGTTGATGAAATATGATAGGTAGATGGAATTAATAAGAAAAATTTTTAAAATAACTTTTAACAAGAAAAAAAGCTATGTAGATCAAAAGATAACCTAGTGTGAATTTAGTGTGGGAGATAAGGTTTTTTAATGAATTAGACCATATAAAAGTTCAATTAAGTTTGGAAAGGCTTCCAATTTAGCATCATATTTTGTCAGGCCTTTCGACATAGTGAAAAATATTAGCCCTATTACTTACTAGCTAGAACTTCCTCCTTCTCTTTCAAGGATTCATGATGTTTTTCATGTTGATTTACTAAGAAAGTATATACCTGATCCATCTCATGTTTTGGATTGGACTCATTTACAAGTCATAAAAGAGGAAAAGATCTAGTTGGAACCAGTGAGAATCTTATTACATCATAGTGTTAAGTTATGTAATATAGATATACAACAAGTTTTGGTGCAATGGGACCCACTAAGTAAAAGGAGCACTACTTGAGAACAAATTCATCTTTTCAAGAAAAATTATGCATGGATTTTTTATTAAGTCACTGGGATGGTTCCCTTCCAAGAGGGGGAGGATGTTATGATTCCACATTTTCACAATCTATTCTACTATTATAACATTGATATTATATTGTTAAACTAGTTATTAGCTATTATTTTAGTTGGATTATCCCTGGTACTGGTTATAGAACTGTTGGGATATGTGCTTAATTCTATACATAATTATTTTATGGATTTTTTACTGTTGTTAATGATATTATAAATTTGTATTGAATTATTGATTGTTGATATGATGTGATTGATGTCCTTTTTGGGGGTTTTAGGTTATATCTATGAGCTAGGAAGATGTTGGAGGTTGTACTCCAAAAACTAAATAAATTGGAAGCACGTCAATATGTTTGACAAGTATACTTATTTATTTTATTTTTTCCTTCAGACACCTTGATTGGTTGTTATGATTTTTGGTTATAGTCCTTATACTTGTTGTTGCTATTATACCTTATCTGATGTCATTATTATTATTAATTACTATTATATTTTGTTATGTGTTTTACAATAGTAGTCTTATTCCTTGTGCTCAATTCCATTATATTTTCTCCCACATAGACTCATGATTATTTTTTACATCCCTTTGTGGACCTTGTTATCTATGCAGACATGACACCTAGACCTACCCTTGTCACCCTCAACACCCCACCCCTTGGATTAAATATTCACCCTACTTAATACCTTACACTAGGATTGTGGCATGTTATTTTAATGGTTTGTTGTCATGACATTAACCTTGGTATTAAATTTATTTTATCAATTATTTTTAAATTGACTTAGGTCGATGATGTAGTGGAGTTTATTTTAACACCATTTATTATATTTGATGACATGGATGGTAGAAGGTTATAGTATTGATATATTTGATTGAGAATTAATACTTGGGTTAACTCTAACCTACACTCTTATTGGTTGGTGAAGGGATTAGTAACAATGTTTTATAGATGCCATTAATGGCAAGGTTGTTAGGGGATTTGCCTTGGGATATGGAGGATAATTTATCTTTCCTCTCATTCAATGTAGAATTGAATGGGGTATGGAAAAGTGGATGGAAAGGATGGGAGTATGGATGATGGATAGAAGGGGTTAGGAAGATGGAAATATGGAGGTGAAAATACGATAAATATTAGCTAGTTTTAATGGCAACCATGATGGATTTGGGAAGAGAAAGGAGTTTTTGAAAAGAATATAGAGGTTTTTATCTTTTTGGATTATCAAATTTTTCTGCATTATCAAGTAAGTCATTTTGGTTTTTAGTTTTGTTTTTTGTTTCTGTTAAATGTAAAATGATGTTTAGAGGTTGATTATGTAGTTAGAAGTCTAAAGACTTCTATGTGCATACGCAGACCCCCATTTAATGATATAACCTTATATAGCATTGCATATAAACTTGTACTGAATATATACAGGATATATGGTTTTTTGGTTTGAATCCTTTAGACATTTTAAATCTGCATGTACTTATTTTTTTGGCTTACCAGTTATATGAATTACTATGGATTTATGGGTTTCATATCAAGAATTGTGTTTTTGTATTAAAATGTGACTACATTTTCATACAATTATTGATTGTTTTTTAATTTAATATTAAATGGTTTTTATATAAATATGATTGAGTTCTATTTGAATAGTGATTGTGGTTCAATGGTGATTGTGTGGAATGATTTGGCTATAATTTTATGTTGAATCCTTGACTTTGCAACCTATTATGTGTTGGTAAATGGAATGTCTACCTAAATCTAAATGGTTTAATCTCTAATTGTATTATTTTTGGTTGATTAAGTTGTGGGTGACTATGTGAGATTTCATACTTGTCTTACGGTGTAACCTTGAAATTATAGAACCTCTTTGTTTTCACTATATGTGCTAATCTTTGTTTGATTTGTGTTCACTATTTAGCTAAAATATTGGAGATATTACTACTTGAGTTTTTATTCCCATGGAATTTTTTGTATATCATACTTTGTATTTGTGTCAAAATCAAAGCTATGTATGCTTTTATGTTTTATTTTGGCTTGAACTTTACTTAATTAGAATTGGTAACCTTTGGATTCAAGACTATGTTAAATAGTATGAATGGGCCAAGGCCTTAATTTTAATTGGGTCTCTTCATTTTATATGGCTACATTATATGTTATACCGTGACCCATTTTAACCTTCAACTATGTTATACTTGAATTATTGAGGACTGGGTTTTTTTTTATATTACATCTATGAATTGTTGTAACCTTGAAAACCCTTCAACCATTTTGGTCACTATTTTTATAGTCATTGTCTGTTTTAGATTCTAAAACTCAATTATATATATATATATATATATATATATATATATATATATATATATATATATATATATATATATATATATATAATTGAGTTGTAGAATCTAAAACAGACAATGACTATAAAAATAGTGACCAAAATGGTTGTGCATGCCTTGTTTATATAGTGGGTCAACTATGTTATTATTTCACTAAGGTGTTGAATTATACATGTGTATGTATATATAAACATATATACATAAACCTATATACATATATACACCTTGTCATTGGTGTCATATTTTGTCTAAGTGACTACATTATCATGTTTATGTCAAGATTGGGATATAGAGTTGATTATGCATGCTTCATCATGGTCTTAAGTTCGATTGTAGTATTTCATTAGTCTAGGTTATGAATATTATTGACTTGGTTTATGATTAAATTGTCTCATTTTATGATTATTATTGTTTTATTTTTTGTTTATGTCATTTTATCGATGGTGTTGATATTTGCACTGAAGCTGTAGGATATACATGTGAATGTGTGATTGACTATGAGTGTGTGTGTATGCATAAATTTATCTTTGAGTTATGACCATTAGTCTTATAATAGTGTGGATATATTATTGATGGTGTCATTTTGATATTCTAAGTTTATTTTATTTTTGGAAATAAACTTGGTCATGAATGGAAAAGTTGAGCATGTTACTCTTGAAGGCATGTCTATTTGATTTTTCTATTATGTTTAAATAAATAGTTGGGATTGAGTTTATATTCTATTTTATGTCTTTGTTTTACTTTAGTTTCTAATTGTATGTTTTGGTTGCTTATTGGAATGTGTTAATTACTATTCCTAGACTAGACTGAAATAATAAAGAGTATACATTAGGGGTCCAAATGGTTAAGGTTAGCAAAATTTTGGACAGAGATCTAAGAAGGATAATTTGAAGGATATATAATAGATTGAATTTAACCCATTCTATATCATTCTAAAACCAATATTAACCTTCCCCACTCTCTATCTATACTACAAATGGACTAACTATTCTCATCTCGCCTTAGAATGATATAATTGTGTTTCATGTAATCTTTTATTTTGATATGTCTTTTGGTTGAAAACTAATTTGTTTAGAATTCACTTCATGTTCCCAGTTACCATAATCACCATCCTGTTGATGGTTGGGGTGGTGAGGGTCACTGATGGTTGGGATCATAAGATTGATTAGGTGGACTTGTCTTGATCATTTCATCGATGATCAACTCTATGCTTCGATGACTTCCCACACATATATGAAAGATGGTAAAAATTTAATTTGGTTATTAGATAAATTATTGATATATCTTATAGCATTGATTATAATTATTAGCTTGACATTGAACTAATTATTATATTGATCATGATGGCTACTAACTTATGATATGAATGTATTGTTGAATCAAATTGTAAATGGAATATTGTATAAGGTAAATTGATTAGTGGTTGAAGGTGATATACTTCAATTACATTGTGTTATTTAATTATTGGTATAACTCTACATTGATATAACATTATTTTATAATGCTCCAATATGGATTTAATTTTGATATGCAATCAATCCTTTATATATATATATATATATATATATATATATATATATATATATATATATATAGTCATATTAATTCTAGGGTATAAACATATCGATTTATGAGTATTATCTTTGGACTTACTTGGATGTTACAATTCTAAAATTTTGTTTGATTTAGAATGGTTTAAATAGTTTATATATAAGGTTAGATATAAGTTTTGTTGTTAACTCATATTGACTAAGTTAAAATTGACTTATCATGTTATGTATACAAATACATATATGTATATGGATCCATTAATCATTTTAGCAATGCATAAAATTGGTATATAGACCATAAGAAAAACAAACCAAATGTTTCTTTCTAAACATACATTTCAAACATAACTAGTTGAGTGCACGGTATGGACTCTGCATACATTTAACCTAAAAACTATTATCTCTTAAGTCATTTATATGTGTAATCTATAAAATAATGAAGTAACATTTGCATTATTTAATAAATTAAATAACAGCTAACTAAATCTTATGATTAAATAATGGGCATGTATAATATTTTTGCATAGATTATTCATTAGATTAAGTAAATGAAATTAAAGGAAATTATAATAATATATATGAAGCTGATAAACAAGTTATAGGTCACTCTATTAAATTTTATGAGACTTAGTTTCCTTTCACGTCGGGATGTATGTAATTCACTTTTTTTTTTATAGCTGAACTTATTTACTTTGCTGCCTTAACTGCCCAACAAAGGAATTTGTAAGATTTCCTTAAGTGGAACATTTTATTTGGGTTCCACTCAACTTCAAATTTAGGTGAATTTTGTTTGCTTGATAATTTTTAATTCCATGATTAATCATTGTTGCTGTGTGAAATACCTATTTCTATCTTTTTAGTCTAGTCGGATTATAAATTTATTCCTAACATAATGATATATTTGGGCATTCATTTATTATGTGATTAAGGAACATTTTATTAAGATAAAACAATTATTTCTTAAGTATTTATCTGATTTGGTTTCACTCTTAAGTAATCACATGATTCTACTTAAAACAAAAAGATAGTTTAGATTTAATTGATTTAATAATTTAAACATTTTAATATTGCATTGGCTATGGTAATCTAAATGGTTGTATGTTTTCACTTCTTAAGTGATCATAGAATAATGATGTTGATCCTAACTATATCATTAGTCATTATTCTAGTAATAGCATCCATGTTGGTAAACAAATGTTGTATACATTTATTTTTCAAGTATTGTGGTGACCTTAAAGGCCATTAGGCATTTATGACTTTGGTCGGTAGCAATATAAAACCTTGTATTATAAATATGTTTTATTTTTATGGTTTAATATATTATGTTGTGTGAATGATTTAAAATTTGCATGTGTTTAATTGATTTTTGGTTGTTGATTATGTTACTTGTTTGAGTTATGTAACATGTATTATAACATAAACCTATTATTAATAACTTAGGGAAATAGAATTATCCTTCCTGATTAAACTAATCCTTTGACTTAACCATCCTTGAGTAGGACTAAAACCCACTGAGGAGAGTGAAGTATTTACCTAGGATTAAGGACCTCTAAATTATCATATGTGGAAGTATGAATGCCACATATGGTGCTCAGGTCCTATCCATGTATGCATACACTAATATGCCCCAAACCCCAAAACCATATCATGCAATAACACACTTCCCCATAACACCTTTGTATGTGTTTATCTCTAGCTAATTAACTCATTTCACCTCCTTTAGTTCTAGTTGTACATATGTAAGTGCATCATAAATTTATCACTTGCTAAGTAAAGTGGGTTTAACACGCATCCAAAATGTACTCTGATATACAATTCTAAAAAAAATGGGGTTGTTTCATTGTGTAATATTTTAATTTATGGTTTTAAAATGCATTTTTTATTTCATTAAATTAGATTTATCCCTAAAGTGCATGAAGGAAACCAATGTATCAAATAGAAACCTATTGCATAAGAATTGGTCAAAAAGCTTATTACATGAATTTAATGGGCATATCTAGTTCTATAGACATTGAATTACAAGTGAAACATTATATTCTCTAAAAATTAGTAGGAATATGAATAATTTGATTGTAATTCTATTAGAATTGATGATATAATTATTGGTAGTGGTTCATCATGCTATTATTGTTGGGGGTTTTTTCCAAATCTTAATGAATTTCTTACGTCACTACTACAAACCCAAAAAAATAATCTAGTTAACTACAATATCACATCACTCAAGTGGAATTTGAGTGCTCACTTTAAGTGAAAACACAAAATAATAGGGCATGTTCTATTCATTAAAAAATATTTAAACATAATAACAACTATTAAAGAGTACATAAAAATTTTAAAATTTACAAAACTCAAGAAAGCATTCACATAAATCCATCAAATGAACTAACTCATACTTGTAATTGATATTGTTCACTCATATCAATGAATAAATATCAACATGCATGGATTACATTAATACCAAAACTCTAATACTGGTACCTTACTCTCAAATGTGTATAAAATGTAAGAATTCATCATAGAAATAAGGAAAGCAATATCTCCCAACCTTGTCAAAATTAGTGAGTGCTAACCCTAGCTACTCAATCTCCTTATTCTTCAACTTTTGGAAGATGATCTTAAATTATACCTTCCAAACAAAGTCCTTCCAATCACATTGCAACATATTCATAATCCCTGCACATATCCAACTAAATATTCAGATGAACTTTCTATATAACCTTGTAAGGCCATGAAAATTTAGTACCTCAAATTCACTTATTAGTAATGACCACTCCACTATTGCATTTAATTTAACTAGTTCTATCCAATACATCATGCACTTTATTCTAAATCTATTCATTATTTTTAGGCATCATCTGATAAACAACCTTGTCTAGAAAACTCACTCCAATTATCATATCCATGTGATGGATGATACTCAAAATCGGTATAAATCCCTTCAGTGTATTACTCAAGACCTTGTTTATGATATCATCCAGTAGTGCCTTAACTTTTCATGGTACTTCCTCCTTCTACTTGCCTACATGTTTTTATTTCTCTATATTGGGAATGAATGAAAAATATACCTTATCTTTTTTTATTTATCAAAATAACTCCTTTTTCATCACCATTCAGATGCCCAAGCACGTACTCTTGAGCCTATGTTCTCCATTATCCCCTAAAAATGTAGATGCTTCCTTTTATTATTGTTCTCTAGGCAATAGGTGTTCACTCCCCATTATGCACTAAATTATATCATACTACTAAGGCCCTCATGATAATAAATGACACACATCCATTAGTATAACATTTTGCTATACCTCATCATCGTATCTACATATATAGAACTTTATAAGGTGTTGGTCTTTCACCACTACCTGATGGCCTTTATGTATCCACGACACTAGATATGGGTTTAGATGCACAACCTTATTCAAACCTAGCTTCTCCACCATCTTGTGCATGAAATTAATTTATCTATACTATAGATATCCACAATCACCTTACAACACTTCCTTCTAGACTTACACAACACTCAAATAAGGATCTTCCTCTATGTCATCCCATTGTTATTATTTATTAGCTTTATTAGTTTCCTCTTCATCATCATGGGTTCTAAAAGCTTTGATCCTTATACAAAACATATTTTTGATATAATTTATTCTTTTCATTCTTTTACAAATCATGAACTAGCCTTAGTTCATTGGATTCCTTCATTTTTCACCCAAGGACACATTTTCACTCTAAGTTCACATTGTCTGCATATAAAAAATATTCTTTGGAATTCCATTTCCATTCCTTGAAAAATTCCTCATCACCCTCTAAATGATTAATATTCAAATATTTGTGTTGTACTCATTTTTCATCGTGTGTCTCTTCTTTTGAGTGCACATTCATTTGATCTTGTTACATGCTGCCTTCTCATCTCAACTAGTTTTTTATAACATTTCATTTTCCTTCCCTACACATGAACTTTGATTTCCCTCAAAATAATTTTAGCTATTTATGTGAAAACTTATCCTCTAACTTCATTAAAAATTTATTGGATTCATCTGATGGTTTCATACGAGCCATATTGGCTCCTTTGAGATCCCATTTATTAACACATTTATATATCTTATAACCTTTTCCTAGTTGACATAACAATGACCAAATATGATATTGATCATGTAGAAATAGTTACTGTACTCTTTTGCCTCAAGTTATAATTTTTTTGAATATCTCCATATGATAATCTATAAGCAAAAATTTTCCCTTCAAATTATTAACCATCTAATCCCATCATATTATATTCTCTTTTCCTCTTATTTGTGTTTCTCTCTACACTTTTCTCTACAATAGCACTATGTGATCCTTCAATTTGGTTTATGCTACCTTTAAGAAATGTGGATTGCTAATCTAGTTGAACTCAAAGTAGTTTACTAAGCTTTACTTGTGAAAAATAAGGAATTGTACATATTTGTATTCAATCTACAAGAACATTAATCCTCTCAATCAACATTGATGTTTGGATATGTGGATGAAATACATTATTGATGCATTTTAAATTTAATCAATAATAATTATTTATAATGGCTAACACCACCCTAACATACACTTGTTAGAATGAAATTTTAGGGGACATAAGCAAGTGGAACCAATAGTGATTTTCCCTAACTTCGCACATATGTGGAACTTAAATCATGTCATCTCAACATGTAGAATTAATATCGATTAATATTTTAACGTGTCAAATTTGTGATTCTATATTTTCAACATCTGACATGATAGTATAAACATATGGTTTTTATTTTCATGAAAGGGATCATTATAGTTTTATTTTTTATGTCCAATTGATCAATGATGGTAACATCCCCAATAAAATTTAAGTGGGCACCAAAAGTTGGGCAATAAAACACCAGTTAATAACATGTAAACCATGAAATGAATACACCTATTTTGAGGTGACAAGGTATTAAATCCTCACCACCCTATTTACTACCCATTACTTGAAATTGAACTTTCCCATTGTCATGTTTAATCAGCCTAGTTTTCATTCATGTGCATTGTTTTTAAACAAAAAAGATGAGGGCAATATGATAAGTCACTTGATCATATGGTATGGATGTCAATGGTGTTTCACCTTTAGTTGGGATTACCACACACATAATGTTTTGAGCTTACAAGTGAGGTTGATGTTTTTCATGGGTAATAGTTGATTTTTTTAAATAATTTTGAGTTTATTTCTTTTAACTTCTATAGAATTGGTGAAATAGGTGTAAGTATCTATAGAAATGGAAAATTGGGTGAATGTCTTCAGATTTATAAACATGGATATTTAATGGCCTTAACACATTTAAACCTTAGATTTTGTTCATCCATCATCACTTAAAGATGAGGTTTTTAATACCACACTAAGGCTATGAACCAAAATGGTTACAAAAATGTGAATATATCTTGGAGTGTTTTTTAAATAATTAATCTACCCCTAGCAGCCTAAAAGGAATGGGTTTTTTATTATTCTATGTTATTTATTTTAACTTATGTAGAAATGATGTACTGGGTGCAAGTCTTAGTCTTCACAAAGGTACATTTTAGGGGAGCCATGTCTATATCTACTAGTGTTTTTCAACATGACTAATGGATTTTGTTTATCTATCACTACTTATAGGTAAGGTATTTTATACCTCACTAAGGCTATGATCTATAATGGTTTAAAAATTATAAATAATTCTTATAGTGTCTATTAAAAAATAAATATTTTTTCCATATATGATTTATTTTATTGGTTCTTGGGATTACATCTACCCATCGTGGGCCTCACGTGTTATTTTTTATAGTTTTCTTGGTTCTTTCTTTTGACTTTTTTTTTGTTTGGCATATTTGGAATTCTAGAGAATGGGGATTCATTATAACTACTTAGAAGTTTCCCCCATACATATTTTAACTACATTTTATATGATCTTTAAATCCTTAGAGGGCCTTTGTCAGTGGTTTTATACACTAGCTACTCTTTTTTCATGGTTTAATCTTTTATGATTTCTACAAGATATATTGGATTTTATTCATCATTATGGTTTGTGTATTATGATTCCACATTTTCATAATCTATTATGTTGTTATACCACTGATATTATGTTGTTAAATTATTTATTAGCTATTATTTTATCTATTTATATCTAATAAATCATGCACTTTCTTCTAAATCTATTCATTATTTTTATGCATCATCCAATAAATAACCTTTTTTTGAAAATGTGTTCCAATTATAATATCCATGTGATGGATGATACTCAAAATTGGTATAAATCCCTTCAGTGTATTACTCAAGACTTTGTTTATGATCTCCTCCAGTAGTGCCTTCACTTTTCATGGTACATCCTCCTTCTACATTCCTACGCATTTTTATTGCTCTGTATTAGATATGAGTTTAAAATATACCTTATCCTTTTCTATTTATCCAGATAACTCCCTTCTCATCACCATTCATATTCCCATGCACCTACTCTTGAGCTTATCTTCTCCATTGTCCCCTTAAAAAATGTAGATTTTTCCTTTTATTATCATTCTCTACGAAATAAGTGTTCACTTCCCTACTATACACTAAATTTATATCATAATAATAAGTCCCTCCAAATAATAAATGACACACATCCATTAGTATCACATTTTGCTATACCTCATCCTCGTATCTACATATATGGAACTTTACAAGGCATTGGTCATTCATGAATACTTGATGGCCTTTATGTATCCACAACACCATATATAGGTTTAGATGCACAACCTTATTCAAACCTAGTTTCTCCACCATCTTGTACATGAGATTAATTTATCCATGCTATGAATATCCACTATCACCTTACAACACTTCCTTTAAGGCTTACATAACACTCAAATAATGATATTCCTTTATGTCATCCCATTTTTATTATTAGTTTCCTTTATGTCAGCCCATTTGATATTCCTTTATTATTATTTATTTCTACCTTTATTAGTTTCCTCTTCATCATCATGGGTTTTAAAAACTATGATCCTTACCCAAAACATCTTGTTGAAACAATTTATTCTCCTCATTCTTTTACAAATCATGAAGTAGCCTTAGTTATTTAGATTCCTTCATTTTGCACATTTTCACTCTAAGTCCACACTATCTGCATCTAAAAAATATTATTTGGAATTCCATTTCCATTCCTTGAAAAATTCCTCCTCACCCTCTAGATGATTAATATTCAAATTTTTGCATTGTACTCATTTTCATCATGTGTCTCTTCTTTCAAGTGTACATGCATCTGATCTTGCTACATGTTGCCTTCAAATCATCTCAACTAGTTTTTTCCAACACTTCATTTTCCTTCCCCACACATTAACTTTGATTTCACTCATAATAATTTTAGTTATTTATTTGAAAACTTGTACTCTAACTTTACTAAAAAAATTTAGGACTCATCCAATGGTTGCATATGAGCCATATTGGCTCCTTTGGGATATTATTTTTTAACACATTTAGATATCTTATGACCTTTTCCTAGTTGACATCACAATGACCAAATATGATGTTGATCATGTATAAATAATTAGTGTACTCTTTTGCCTCAAGTTCTAATTTTTTTGAATATCTCTATATGATAATCTCTAAGCAAAACTTTTTCCTTCAACTTTGCAACCATCTGATCCCATCATATTATACTCTCTTTTCCTCTTATTTGTGTTTTTATCTACGCTTTTCTCTACAATAGCACTATGTGATCCTTCAATTTTGTTTATGCTACCTTTAATAAATGTGGATCACTAATCTAGGTTGAAATCCATGTACTTTACTATGCTTTACTTGGGTAAAATAAAGAATCCTACATATTTTTATTCAATCTACAAGTACATTAATACTCTCAATCAAAATTGATAATTGGATATATGGGTAAAAGAGATTATTGATGCATTTATAATACTAAAAATTAATCAACAATCATTCTTTACAATGGTTGACACCACCCTGACATACACTTTTTAGAATGAAATTTTAGGGGACATAAGGGAGTGGAACCAATAGTCATTTTCCCTAACTTTGCATGTACATGGAACTTAAATGTGTCATATCAACATGTAAAATTTAAATCAATTAATATTTTAACATGTCAAATTTTTGATTCTATATTTTCAATATCTGATGTGGTAGTAGAGACATATGGTTTTGATCTCCATGAAAGGGGTCATTATAGTTTTGTTTTGGAGTTCCAACCGATCAATGATGGTAACATCACCCATAAAAATATAAGTGGGCACCAAAAGTTGGGCATTAAAACACTAGTTAATAACATGAAGTCCATGAAATGAATACACTTAGTTCAATGTGACAAGGTATTAAATCCTCACCACCCTATTTACTACCCATTACTTGGAATTGAACTTTCCCATTATCATGTTTAATCAAATTGGTTATCATTCATGTGAATTATTGTTGAACGAAAAGATGAGGGGAAGATCATAAGTAACTTTCTCATATGGTAGGGATGTCAATAGTGTCTCATTTTTAGTTGAGATTACCACACACATAATGTTTTGAGATTACAAGTGATGTTGATGTTTTTCATGGGTAATAGTTGATTTTTAAAATTATTCTAATTTTATTTCTTTTGAATTCTACAAAAATGATGAAATAGGTGCAAGTCTCTATAGAAATGGAAATTTGGGTGAATGTCTTCGACTTCACAAACATGGATATTTCATGGCCTTAACATAGTTAAACCTTGGATTTTGTTCATCCATCATTGCTTAAAGGTGAGCTTTTTAATACCATACTAAGGCTATGAACCAAAATGGTTACAAAAATGTGAATTTGGCTTGGAGTGTTTTTTAAATAATTAACCTACCCCTAGTGGCCTAAAAGGAATGGGTTTTTTAATTATTCTAGGTTATTTCTTTTAACTTATATAGAAATGATGAACTGGGTATAGGTCTCAAGCTTCACAAAGGTACATTTTAGGGGAGCCATGTCTATATCTACTAGTGTTTTTCAACATGATTAATACTTTGATTTTTTTTTATCTATCACTACTTATAGGTGAGGTATTTTATACCTCACTAAGGCTATGATCCATAATGGTTTAAAAATTCTCAATAATTCTTATAGTGTCTATTAAAAAATAAATGTTTTTTTCCATATATGATTTGTTGTGGTGGTTCTTGGGATTACATCTACTCATCGTGTGCCTCATGGGTTTTTTGTTTTAGTTTTCTTAGTTCTTTTTTTTGACTTTTCCAAAAATGGAAAAATGTGGTTTGTTTTAGTATTCTAGGTTATATTTTCAAAATGATTAAACCTAGGATTTTGTTTGGCCATCATTGTTTGTAGGTGAGTTTTTTGTAAGAAGGAAGGGTGTTTTTAGTATTATGGATTTTTTTATTTCTTGGGTTATTTTTATTTTGACTTATGTAAAAATGGTGAACTAGGTGCATGTCTCAAGCTTTGATTATTTATTAAAAAATAAATAATTTTGTCGATATATGAATTATTCTATGAATTTTTAAACTGTAGTGAATGTATTTTAATTTAGTGTTGTCAATGTGTGAGTCATTCAAAATGAGTGATTTTGACTTACAAAAATTACTGACACTTAAGGTTAATTTGTGTAATAGATAACATGAATAATATTTTTACAATAATCAATTATATGAATGCAATTCATACAAATAATAATTTAAATTTTTTTAATGAGGAAGGTTTTTTAGTATTGTTGATCTTTTTGGCTACAACTCTGTTGAGGACAACATACCCCCATTTTTGAAAAAATGAGGACCCTTGTTCAATTTTGCAAATTGTGTTAGAAATTGTACATTCAATTTGATCAATTTGCATTATTTGAATATCATGGTTCTTGTAAAGATTAATTGACATGTTTACATATAGTCCTTGTTTGACTTCATCTAATGTAGCTAACATTTGATTCTTGCGTTTCCTTGTTGCAAGTTTAATGGAGTTCCATTTGAATAAATAGTGTTTAAGGTTTTATGCTTTAATGCTAATTTGACCCTTTTGTTAACCTATGGTCTCAATCTATTCATTAAATCCATGTTTAAAGGATGTTAAAAAAACCTTAGTATAAGTATTTTAACTTATGTTTTTATGTTGAAATGGATTCAAATCTACGTGGTAAAATTTTATATATTTTAAACCTAGTTTAAAATTTAGTCGAAGATATAATCAGGTTTATTAATATGACTAAAACTTTAGTCTAAAACTTTATCTTAAGTTCTTTATATTCCTAAACCCTTACCTTACCAGTTTTGTTTTATTATTTGCAGAAATGAATTAAATGTGGTGTCGCTAAGTGGTAAGATCTTGGGAGCTCATGTCTAAGATCAATGATGCATGGGAAATTTGTTGACTCAAAATGTCAAAGATCTTAAAAAGCAATGCAAGAATTATAAGTGTCACAATCTTTGTGAATCCAAAAGAAATAAATATCATGTAGATGTGAACTAGAGTCAATAAGTCAAGACTAGAGATCGATGGTGTAAGTTTAATCAAGTAATAGAGATCTGATGGTGAGAAAAGGTCAATAAGTCAAGGACACTAAGATCAATGGACTGCAGTGATAAGTGTCATAGTCTTTACAAGTGATAAGTGTCACAATATTGACAAGTGTCACAATATTAGCAAGTGATCAAGTAGATCAATAAACTACGTTCAAGCTTGTGCATAAATATAGATATCAGTGGTCTATGATGGATCGTGTATTTGGAAGATCAACAGTGTGAGTCTAATCCAGTAAAAGGAAGATCAATGGCCTATATTTGATAATACATTTAAGATCAATGGTACTAATGGAGTTAAAAATTCAAAGATCCTAGATCGAACAATATGATACCACATGGCATGAGAACATTGAAGTGATGAATACTATTTATAAGGTATATAAAGAACCCACAGATTTGTTAAGTGTCCCAATCTCAAATGCTTGAAAGGAAGATCAATGGCCAATGATAAAGTCAAGTCTAGAGGACTTCTTAAGATATAAATGATGCAAATTTGATCAAACTTCAATATTGTACAAGGTAATGATGTGTGTCCAAAATCAAAAAATGGTCACAATTTAAATAAATGAATAGTGTGACATGGCAATGCCATATAAGTAGAGCATGTCATATTAGGAGATCTTGTAGACCTAAACATGTGTAAAGTATAAATGTGCAATATAAATTCAATCTAATTCATCAAATTTCACATTTCAAACTTGTTTGGCACCATTAAAGCTCTATGTAAACCTTAAAAAATCCCTAAGATTGTACAGGTTTCCCCAATTTGTCCCTGGATTCAAGTTTAAGATTGAAGAGTTGAACTATTATGTACAAAAGGATAATTTAATTGTGAATATAGAAATGGCATCTCATAAACATGTTTCAAAGTAATAAGTTGAATTATATTTGGCATAAGATGTTGAAGGATGAGTGTTGAAGGACACCAATTTTGTAGTTGCTTCTTTGAATATAGGGGATAATAATTATTCTAAATTGTTCTGGATAATTGAAAACCAGCTAGTGATCACCAAGGAGGAAGATAATATCCTCTCAGCAAAGAGATTATATGATGACATTGTAGCCATCTAGATGACTAGACTTTACTATACAACTACAAAACTAGGGGTAATTCATTCCATTGATACTTTTGGTTCAATTTTTAAGGAAGTTAAGATAGATAAGGTTATGCTAATTAATGAACATAATTAGAGAAAAGTTTCTTACATTTCCCCAATTTCATTTGAATTTTATTAAAATTTACCCAAGATCAAGATTAGCCTAACCTCTATTATTTCATGGGCCAAACAACATGATTGATGGACACCCTAGCTATGTGGTTAGAATTTGGAAACCAGGTTGTTATAGACCCTATTAGGAACATCCTAATAAGTCAATTGAGACCTGGAGTTAGGATGGTGATGACTATTCTATACAATTTGTATGGGTGTGCAACTACAACATATGAAAATGCAATATGGATGCCCATGGTATATTTGATCATTGAAAAGGTGATAGCTCCTCTATTGGGTGAGATAATTAGCATCTCCCTAAGTAGATAAATATATGCAATCAAGCATAGGAATAAGATTGAGTTTTACATGATGTCCTATCTTTTAGATGCCCTGTGTGTAACCACAAATATTCTCAACAAAAGAGAATGGTCTCTAAGTATTATGTAGACCATTTCCTAATATTATTCCAAATTGCACATCTATAAATATAAAGATCACATCTAGTTTATTTGTGATTGTGTCTAACTTGTATTAGTGAATCTATAATTGGTATTCTTATGGAGAGATTTATCCCATTGATCAAGAAATCTATTAAAGTTATGGGAGACATATGGCTATACCTAGACTATACTATCATAAGGATTGAAGAAACTCAATAAGCTCCTCTCAAGCTGCCAATACATGTATATGATAAACCAATAAAATAAGATGTAGCCTACCAGTTTTTACATGGTATAGATGGTCTTTGTAAAACTAAGAGAAAAGGTCTCCTACACAGTTTTTTATGAAAATTGGCAAAACTATATTTAGACAATGGGATCATATTAAGGCTACATCAAAGAGTAGGTTGTCCTTCAACCTAAAAATGGATGATTTTAGACAATGGGGCCCTTATAAGAAGGAAAAATAACATTTGAAACTCAAGGGTATTTTTAATGTGCCATATGAACATGAGCATAGTTCATTTGACTTCATATAAATTAAAGCATCATCCTACTTTGAAGTTATTGGGATATTGAATGAGCACAACATAAGGCCTAAGTTTAGACTATCTTGAGATCAAAAGGTAGATGATAGATGGAAATTGGGCCATAATAAGTATCATTTGATAAGTAGTGAATCTTCTAAGCCTCCCATAGTAGAAGAAAAAATAGAGAAGAAACCAAAAGAGAAGAGACCAGATGAAATAACTTCTAGTTCATCATCTCCTGAATCTTCCAAGATAGTAGAAAAAGAATCACCTCAATAAGAGATTCATATGATATCCCTAGACCCCAATGAGTTTGTTGAAGATGCATTGAAAATGTTATCCATGGCTTATGATACATATTGATATGTAGAAGGAGAAAGTTTTGAGGAGGATAAGAAGGAAAAGGATAAGGGAAAGTCACTAAACTAAATGGATATTGACACCCTTAAAAAGAAAGTTGAGATGGCCATTATTCCAAAGGAAAAGAAACCAAGGGTAACCATCATTCCTCCCTTGATTAAAGTTAATCTATTTAGTGAGGAAAAATTATTGTATGGACCACAAAGGTTAGAAAAGATTCTGACTATTCATCATCCATGGGCTATGGTCAAGGATACCAACATTCCTATACAACAAGAATTGAAGCAATGGATCATTGCTCTACAAAAAGAAGAGGAAAAGAGATTGGGTACTCCAAGCCAACCAATAGCCTAATCATAAATAGAGTTCCTAGTTCCACATGTGACCCAATATTTAGTAGGTGTTAGGTTTGATCCAAATAATATTGGTTTGCAAAGGGTGACTGGGAAAAAAGTCATGCAAGGTGGTGAGGAAATTACATATTAAAGGGTAGATACCTTGACTAATTTCACTCAAAATAAAGGATAGAGGCTAGTGAGGACCCTATTTTTGAAGAGGATGTTTTATAATTAGCTCAAGCATAGTCAAAATAGTTGCAAGCTACTATCAAAGGGCTAAAGCAACAAAAGAAGAACGTAGAGGAGTAATATATCCTATTATTGCCAGGGGATATGGTCATTAAGTTTAAAGTAACCATGTATTAAACATTTAGTTCCTTGAAAATTTTAAGGTTTAAGCTATACATGGTGAGAAAATAGAATACCAAGGCTATGAACCAAGTCAGCCAATGGCAATCTACAGATAAGGAGATAAAAACTTTTATCAAGATATTGATGGAGGACCAAATTCTAGGGTTTAATATAGTTAGCCTAGCCTATTTGAATATGACTATGGTTATATTGATAGAGAAGATCAAAGATTTAAACAAATAGTCAAAGATATTAGAGGATCTTTTTAAGGATTTCAAATCATTGGAGAACATGATGATGCATATATTGGGTAGCTTGATCAAAGACACAACTACCATTATTCTCATTGGCTTAATAATAGATGAGGAGTTCATGCATAAGGCTACTCAATTCATATATGAGGTGAAGAATCAAAGCCAAGACAAAATAGGGGTAGATAATAAAATAATTTTAGACATGATCATATTTTTAGAGGAGAAGATTAGTGATGCTAGAAGCATTAAGGAGGCCTTAGATAGAGCTAACAAATACATCAAGGATTTGGCAGATCAAGAAGAATAAATTTTCATGGAGCCCATCATCAACTTCAAGCTAGTTGATGATCAACATGACAAAGTAATGAAGATCCTAGAGCAAAGACAAAAGACTGCAATAATGGGAGCTTTTCAAAGTCAAATTTGTTAACTTAGAATATTCTCTTATAAAAAAACATATATATCATTTGAAAAGATAATATTATATCTTGTAAAATCATGTGCAAACTTATAAATTGCATTGCTTATAGGTCATTCCATTTGTCAAAGTGTCTAATTCTATAATTTTGTAAAAGGACAACTATCCTTAACACTTGTTCAATTATCATTTGATGTTATTGACTAACATACCTCAAGGTATTCTATAAAAGGGGTATTGTCATTTGTAAAAGGAGAAGGATTTTTAGAGAAAAAACTTTGATGTAAATTTGGAGCAAATTAATGCAAGCAAGGAATTTTTCAAAGATTATCCAATATTTGTTTGTGTGATTTTTATTATGGTTGCTTCCTCAACCATTTGGTTTAATGTTCAGATTTGAATTACTTCTATAAATTTTGTATATGTACATATTAATGCAAAGTTTTCAATTTATGTTTATGTTATATTGATTGAAGGATTTTAGATTCATTTCATTTTATTTTCTTTTCTTGAATATGTGCTACTTCTATTTTCTTATGGAAGTAAATCCTCAAAGTGAATTTGATTTCCTATTTGCATTGTTCTCAATATCCTTAGATATTTGCCTGGTATATGATAGGATATATGCCTTTGAAATTTCATGTCATCTATTAGTTTATTACATGTTTGGATGAAATTTAAGCTTTTTTATAATGTCTCAACTAAAGATTAGAAACCCTTTGTTCTACCCTACCCTTCCTTTTTCTCATTTTTTGGATCAATTCACTGTATCTTAGCTTGCATTGTAAATATACATGCTAGATTACATTTTAGACTTTAGATTTTGATCATAATTCATTAAACTTAGTTCAGATTAATTTCATGTTCATAATGAGGCTTTAACACCATGGTTTCTCCCAATAACCATTTACATTTTCATTTTTCAAACAATCATTAGCTTTGTTGCTACTCCACCAAATATATCAAGAATATCAAAACTAACAACGCATACAATGGATTCTTTGAATCCAAAAATGAGAAGTGTTTCTTAAACACTATTTAAACCCTATGATGTACTTTTAGTCATCAACAGGTATGGAAATTGGCACTAGAAGAAGGGCCTAAGCTAAATATTTGTGAATTTGAAGTGGCTTTAGCTAATTCTGGTAAATTTTCTTCAAAGATCAATTGATCCTTTGCATCTTTGCGTTGTTCTAAGATTAATTGTGTAAAGATAACTGATATTGATGGTTTTAGACCAATCTTTGGGCTTATTTATCTAAATATTTTTATCTTTTGAAGATCTACATGAAATTGTTACAAAGTTAGCTTAAGCTTTGTAAATCTAACATGTTCAAGGTTAGTGATAAAAAAATTTCTCAAAGATTAGTTGATTCTTTACAAAATTAGGTTTATTTGAACTTGAAAGTGTAAATATCATTGATATTAATAAGTTTAGATGTATCTTTGACCTAATATACTTAAATATGGGTGTTATTAATATGAATTTGTGCAAGGTTTCTTGAACTTAGAGATTTTAAACATGTAAATCTACTTATAGTTAAAAATTGTACTATTATTTATAAGAATTGAGCTAAATATCATTCATATTTGAAAATATAGTGTTTTTGAGTTATATTTTGAACAAGAATTGAACTTTACAAGTTGTAACTACCACGGATAAGAACTAGGTCGAGGTCAAAGACAAGGCTCCCTCAATTTTCCTTGGAATTTCATAGAAAGACAAGATTAGATAAAGGTAAGCATAGGATTTCAAAATATTAGCCTAATTCACCTACTTCTATTGTTTCATTAAACCCTTATCAAGGTATGACATGGTTAGGTGGATATTCCATCAATATGCCTAGTCAGGTATATAATTTACCTATAAACCCTAAAAAGTATTTTCCTTATTTCATCCCTATATGTGTTGTTACTATTGAAGAACATATCAAGTCCTTTAAGGATACTTTAAGGTTATTAAATGTTGTTCATGAACATGTTGCTTTTAGATTATTTCCTTTTAATTTTAGAGATGCAGCATATGAATGGTTCTTTAATCTTCCAAAAATTTACATCACTAGTTGGAATGATTTTAACAACTATTTTATTGATTAATTAGGAAATATCATCATTACTTGTGTCCTTTACCAACAATTCATTATGGTTAAGAGAGATTCAAGTGAAACCATTAGAGATTTCAATGATAAATTCCAAAAGTTTTATTCTAAGGATGATTTATAGACCTAATGAAGCCTTGGATTTAGATATTTATAAGGATGATTTAGATCCCATGACTTTTATATTTATACAAAGATTTTTTGGGGTCATAAACATATTAGCCTTGGTTTATGCTGAAGCTATGCAAATTAATGATCAAATGCAACCCTAGGGTTAGCTAGCATATGCAATCCCCAACATCAATCTAAATGATAATTATAACATGCTTACTATGAATCAAACCCTAGTTTTGAACCAATTACCTTTGAGTCATGCTCATCTAGATCATAATTTAGGATTGGTAAATAACCCTCAAAATGAATCCCATCCATAAAACCAATAAGCTATGGTGTCAATAGATAGTAATAGTACTCAAGTCCATAATCTAAGGAAACTTAAGAGTGATAATGAATCCATATTGAAAATGGTTCAAAATTTGAGCATTAATTTTCTTTAATTGCAAAGACAAGTAGGCAATATTAGGGAAAATTCCAATAGGAACTACTCATATCAGAATTTTAATAGATCTACAAATAAGTTTCATAATAATGGCATCAACAACAACAAAAAATAATAATGCATCATCATCATCATTTAAGAAAAATCTTAAAATAAAAATTTATGATGTATCTCTAATTGAATATTGTAGGGTTCATAACACTAAAAAACATGGTGAGTTGGACTGTATATAGTTATGTAATGCTTTTGAATTATTTCAAGATGAATTGGATACATTTAAATATGTGCCTAACAAAGATAATACTGTAAGGACATCTAAATATTTTGAGACAAATCTCATGGTGGAGAAATTTGATTTTCCATTCCAAGAGGAGAATGACTTGAGAAAACTCTAGAAGAGATTCATGATTTCCAATAGTACCTAAAGAAGTCCTATCCATTGAAGAATAGAGTGTAGAAGTAACTATTGACAAGTTATACTCCACCAAACAACATTGATACTCCTCCTAAACCTCAAGTAAGAATAATTTAGAACCTCCAAATGGAAGTAACTCCAAAAATAATACTGATTCATCTAGTTCTTATACTAGGAGTGAATATGATATAGTAGAGGATATGAAAAAGATTAAAGCTAACATCACTTTACAAAGAGACTTGTTTCTAGAATCTTTAACCAAGAAACCTAGTAAATCATAAAAGCTTGTAAATGAAAATGTGGAAATGTATTATAATAAAATTGAAGGTCTACCTTTCTTAATAATAATTAGAGTTTTTGGTAAAAATTTGCATAATTGTCTATTAGATTCAGGTACCTCTAAAAACATCATGCCCAAAGGTTTTTGTGAAAATTTTGGTTTAACTCCCATTAAATCTGATAAACTACTCACTCAGTTAAGCAAATATAAAGTGAGATTTATTGGTGAATTACTCAATGTGCATATGAAGCTTGACTTAAAGCCAAGAGTGAAGTAATTCATGGATATTTAGTTAGATAAATCTAAAGTGAAAGTAAATGGTGAATTTTTGAATGTGCATATGAAGTTTAGACACTATATTCTTAGGAATAAAGTGCATGCAATATTGCTAAACCCTACCACTAAACTTATTCTTAGTCAATTTGAATTATGAGATAGAATAAGTAATTGGATGTCTATACTCCAAGAGAACCCTCACCTTACCAATTTTTTTAATTATTGGAATGAACAAATTAAACATGATGTCACCAAGTGGCAAGATTTCAAGAGCTTGTGTCGAAGATAAACAATGCACAAGAAATTTCCCAAGTCAACATTTAAAATATAAAAGGGAGAAGCACAAGAATGATAAGTGTCACAATCTTGATGAATCCAAAATAAATCAATGACATGCGGATGCAAACCAGAATTAATAAGTCAAGATTGGAGATCAATGGTATAAGTTTAATAGAGTAATTGAGATCTAAAGATGAGCAAAGGTAAAAGATTAAAGGATATTAAGAAGGAATGTCAGATTGAAAAGTGTCACAATCTCAACAAGTGATCATCCATATCAATGGCCCACATTCAATCGTGTGCTAAAATATAGAGATCAATGGTATGTGCTCAATTGTGAATTTAGTAGATCAATAGTGTGAGTCTAATCCAATAAAAGGAAGATTAATGGTCTGTATTTTATCATATATTCAAGATCAATGGTGTGAGTGGATTCAATAATTCAAAGATACTAGATCAAATAATATGCTACCATGTGACATGAGAGCATTTATGTGATGAATATTGTTTGCAAAGTACACAAAGAACCTGTATAGCTACCAAGTGTCTTGATATTGAAAGATTGAAAGGAAGATCAATGGATAATGATAAAGACAAGGGCAAAAGACTTCTTAAGAGATCAATGGTGTGAATTTGATCTAGCTTCAAGATTTCATGAGTTAATGACACATGTCCAAAAGTGACAAACAGTTACATTTTAAATAAATGAGCAGAATGGCATGGTAATGTCATATAAGTATAACATGTCATATTAGGAGATCTTATGGACCTAAGCATGCAGAATGTATATATGTACAATCCAAATATAATCTCAGTCATCAAAGATAATATGTTGAACTTGATTACCACCATTAGATATTCGTGTAAACATAAAAAAATCCCTAAGAGTGTACAAGTTACCCTATTTGTCCTTAGATTCACTAGTTTAAGCTTGAAGAGTTTAACTATTATGTGTAAAAGGATAATTCAAATGGAATTATAGCAATGGTTCTCATAAACATGTTTCAAAGTAAGAATTTGATCTATATTTGACATTAGATACCGTAGGATGAGTGTTTAATGACACCTTATTTATAGCTATTTATTTGAATATATGGGATAATAATTGTTCTAAATTGTTCTGGACAATTGAAAACCATCCAATGATCACCAAGTAAGAAGAAAATATCCTCTTAGAAAAGATATTATATGATGACATTGTATCCATCTAGATGATTGGACTTCACTATCTAGCTGCAAAGCTAGAGGTACTTCATTGTATTGATATTCTTGGTCCCATTTTTAAGGAAGCTAAGATAGACAAGGGTATGTTAATTAATGAACATAATTAGAGGAAAGTTGCTTACATTTCCCCAATTTCCTTTGAGTCTTATTACAAGATACCAAATCCCCACATTGACCTAAACTCTATCAATCCATGGGCTAAACAACATAACATGATGGACATCCTAGCTATGTGGTTGGAATTTGGTAACCAGGTTGTTATAGACACTGCTAAGAACATCCCAATAAGTTAATTTATACCTAGAGTTAGGATGGTGATGACTATGTTGAACAAGTTATATAAGTGTGCAACTACATCATATGTAAATTGAATATGGGTGCCCATGGTATATTTCATCATTTAAAAGGTGATAGTTCCTCCATTGGGTGAGATAATTATCATCTCCTTAAGTAGATAAATATATGCAGTTAGGCATAGGAAGAAGACTGAGTTTTACATGATATCCTATCTTTTAGATTCCTTGTGTACAACCACAAATATTAATAACTAGAGAGAATGGTCTCCAAGTGATACTCAAACCATTTCCAAATACTATTCCAAATTACACATCTATATATATATATATATATATATATATATATATATATATATATATATATATATATATATATAGATGTGTAATTTGGAATAGTATTTGGAAATGGTTTGAGTATCACTTGGAGACCATTTCCAAATACTGTTCCAAATTACACATCTATAAATATATATATATATCACATCCATTTCATTTTTGATTGTGTCTACCCTGCATTAAGTGAACATATAACTCATATTCTTATGAAGAGAGTTATCCCATTGAACAAGAAATGTAATGAATCTATGGTAGATTGTATTGTCATAAAGATTGAAGGAACTTAATAGGCTCCTCTCAAGATACCAATCCATGTATTTAATAAACTAGAAAAATAAGAGGTAGCTTAATTGTTGTTCCATGGTATAGATGGTATTTACAAAACTAAGAGAAAAGGTCTCCTACATAGTTTTCCTATGGAAATTGGCAAAACTATATTTAGACAATGAGAACATATTGAGGCTACATAAAAGTATAGGTTGCCTTTCAACCTAAAAATGAATGGTTTTAGACAATGGGACCCTTATGAGATTTAAAAAGAACATTTGAGACTCAAGGGTATTTTGAATGTGAAATTTGAACATGAGCCTAATTCATTTTCCTACTTTAAATTTACTAGGAGAGTGAAGGAGCAAAACATAAGTCCTAAGTCTAGGCTATCCAGATATCAAAAGGTAGATGACATATGGAAATTTGACCCCAGGTAGTATCATTTGATAAGTGGTAAATATTCTAATCATCCCACATCAGAAGAAAAAATAGAGAATAAACTAGAAGAGAAGAGACCAGATGAAATAAATTCTAGTTCATCATCTCATGAATATTCCAAGGTAGTAAAACAAGAATCACCTCGAGAAGATATTCATATGATATCCCTAGATCCTAATGAATCTATTGAAGATTGTTGAGGCCAACATACCCCCATTTATATAAAATGGGACCCTTGTGTTAAATTGTAAAAATTTGTACCTTAAAATTTAAAATCTACTTGATTATAGTGTCATTAGCATGATTACACATTATTTTTATTTTAATATCATCCACACCATGGTCTGGCTAACTTATTTATTCATGGTTTTGCTTTAATCTTATCTAAGGTGATAACATGGAATATATGTGTTTCAGGTTATAGGTTTAATGGAGCATGGTTAGGGTTTTGTGCTTCAATATTAAATTGATCTTTTACTAACCTTGGTTTATAAGTGATTAATTAAATTCATATTTGAAAAACCTAGCCTAATGTTTTTCCTAGACCTTTTAGTTCAAGTTTAAAATTGGTGATAGTTTTAATTTTAATTTTAAGTGGGAATAATTTAAATGCCATGGACTTAGTTCAATTTTATCATAAAGTTTTCTCATGTTTTTTAACACAACCAAACCTTAGGCCAATAATTCACGATTGGTCCCTTTTTATATATCTCTTAATCCATGATCCCTTTTATATTAACATGGTCTAACTAAAAATGGAGGGTCACTTTTATTACTTAGCCTAAGGCCTTATCCCAAAGTTTCATTATATTTATTTATACAATAAAAAATTAGGTTAAGACCTTATGCTCAATTATATTCTACAAGGTCCTTTTTATGTTTAGCCTAGCTTGAAAATCTTAGGTTAAACTCCTTATGCCTAGTCCCTTTAATTATTCATGGGATCCTTTTATTATACGTTTATAACCTTGGTCCAAGATCTTTGTGCCTAGGTCCTTTTAAATTCATGGGTTTTTTTTATATGTTGCAGACTTAGCTTAAAACCCTTAAACTAAAATATTTGTATTTATTAATATGAATAAAACCATGATCCAAACTCTTTATGCTGAGTCCTTTTAAATTCATAGGGTCCCATATATTATGTTTAGAATTTATAACATAAGTCTCGAGCTTAACTTTCATTCTTCTATGCAAAATCAATGACCCATGTTTAAGTGAAGGGCAAAGATCAAATAGAGTGAGATCGATGATGAAAATACATGGTCCCAGTTTAAACATTGAGCACCTTTTAAGGATTAGAAGTATGCATTTTAGCATATAGATCTTGATCGAATAGAGTGAGATCAATACAGACTTTTTAATGAAGCTTCAAGCTCCCATGGGACTACCAAGTGGCATAACCTCAAACCCTCAGTTCAAAGAGTAGAATCACTGAGTAGTCAACACATGGCACACGTAGAGTGTAGAACAAACTAGAAAATGACAAGTGGTAGGCTTGGCAGAAAGTCCCCATAACATGGTTAAAATTAATGGTCATGTGATTGTCAAAGATGTTCTTATGGACATCAAATTATGGTTATTATGACTTCAATTTTAACATAGTAAATGGTCCCCCAGATGTGTTTAAAATTAATGGTCACATGATCATCAAATATGTTCCTACAAACATCAAATGATGGTTGTTTAGATGTCAATTTTAACATAGTAAATGGTCCCCCATATGTGTTTAAAATTGATAGTCACATGACCATTAAAGATGTTCCTGTAGACATCATATGATGGCCATGCAGACGTTAGTTTTAACACAACTACTTGGATCAAAATTTTAAAATTCAATGGTCATATTCTGGATAGTGATGAACCAAATGACATAGGGATGCCATGTAAATGCCACATCAAAGCTATGAGAGTGTAATAAGCCAAATCAGAGACCTTATAGACTTGGTAATGCAAAAGAGAGCCTAAATTGCCATCTATGTAAAGCAATCAAGCTATTATCCATTCGTGAATAGTTTAAAAGATTTGTAGCTTGAATATGGGAACATGTATATATTTAAAAACATCAATGAACAATGAGGACCCTATAGCAGTAACTCAAAACTTCAGCAGCATAAGGGTCCCAAAGATCAATGAAATAAGAGTATTCCTTGTTTTATCATCTTTGTATAATATTTTGAAATAGGATATTATTTTTTATAGACATGTGCAATTTATAAGATCACATTGTTTATAAACCAATATTTTAAAAGGAAAAGGTTATTTTTTCTAGAATGTAATAGAAAGGACATCTATCTTATACACTTATATAAATGTAATTGGATGAGTCTAACTAGAATGTTGCCTTGTGTCTATATAAGGAATTATTGTCAATTATAATAAGGAGATGGATTTCCTAGAACCAAATTACTTTGTAAACTTTGAAAAATTAATATAAGTAAGGAATTCTACAAAGATTGTCCAATATTTGCTTGTGTGAAGTGTTATATGGTTTTTCTCTCAGTTGTCTAGTTTCAC
The DNA here is from genome assembly GCA_037957365.1 of Torreya grandis. Classification (NCBI taxonomy): domain Eukaryota; kingdom Viridiplantae; phylum Streptophyta; class Pinopsida; order Cupressales; family Taxaceae; genus Torreya; species Torreya grandis. Next base: position 152,207 of record JARHVA010010008.1, read on the forward strand.
TTTCAGATTTGAATTGTTCATATGGATTCTTGATATGTATCTTAAATTCAAAGTTGATAATTTGTGTCAATTCTAGATTATTTTAAGGTTCTTAGTATTTTTTTTACTACACTTCTTTTACATTTTGGCTAATGATGTTTGCTTGTAGGAGTGAATCTTTAAAGTGAGCCTAGTTCCTATTTGCATCATTTCATACCTTACTTAGAAGCTTACTTGATGTATGTTTTGATTTTGACATAATTTTTTTCACTTCATACATTAGTTAAATACATGTTTAGATAATATTTGAAATTTTTAATAATGTTTGTAACAAAGACTAGCAACATCCTTCATTTTTGGCCTACCCTTCCTTTTGCTTCTTTTTTAACCAGATCACACTAGTTTAATTGTCATTATAAATATCCATCTTAGATTAGTCTTTATATTAGTTCTTGATCATAATTCACTATTATTAGCATATTATACTATATATTCTACATATATCTACTATTTGTCCATGGTGGCTCCCAACCACCAAATTTTATAAATATTGTGAAATAGTCACTTTTTTGCCTCTATTCCACCAATAGATAACAAGATTATCACAACCCGCTACTCATGCACTAAATTCCTAGAATTATAAAATGAGAAGTGTTTCTTAAACACTCTAGTCACCTATGGTACACATTTAGTCATCAATAGCAGGAGCTTCATTGGTGCTAAAAGGAGGGCTTCCATATCTTTGTGAATTTACAGAATCTTTAATAATTATGGTGTATTTTGATCAAAGATTGATGTATTCTTTGCATATTTGTGATTATTTGAGCACATTAATGTAAATATCATTGATATTTAGGGTCTTAGACCAATCTTTGTGATTTATTTAGACAAAGATCAATATTCTTTAAAGATCCATAGATATTCATGCAAAGGTAGTTCATGCTTTGTGTATTCCCCACGTTTAAGGTTAGTAATAGCAATTTTGTATAAAGATTGGATATTGTTTTGAAATTTTGAGTTTATTTAAACTTAGATATGTAAATATCCCTTTCATTCATCATTCTAATGTATCTTAAATCTTATTTAGTTAAAAATAGTAGTGATTTACATGTATTTATGCAAAATTAGCTTAATGTGCAACCTTAATCATTGTGTTTTGTAATTATCAGTTTGATGCATCATATTTTAAACAGGTTTAAAAATCACAACCTAGAATTTCCAAAGGAAAGGCTTAGGTGAATGAAATTCCCAAAGTCTAAAACACTTATCCAGTCCAAGGTACTCATGTGTTCAAGATATGGCTTGGCTAGGTGGTTCTTCAATCAATGTGTCAGGTATAGTACATGATCTTCCTCAAAATATTGAAAGGTATTTTTCTTCTTTTAGTCCTACAAGTGTTGTTATTATTGAGAAACACATTAGGTTCTTTAAGGATGCCTTAAGATTGTTAAATGTTGTTCATGAAGATATTACCTATAAATTGTTTCCTTTTACTCTTAGAGATGAGGCATATGATTGGTTTCTTAACCTTTCTGAGGATTAATTATCAGTTGGAATGATTTTGATAATTATTTCATTAATAAATTTGGAAATACCATCAATCCATATGTCCTTTATCAACAATTCCTTACTTTGAAGAAGGATTCAAATGAAACCATTAGAAATTTTAATGTTAGATTTCAAAATATGCTTAATATAACTATAGCTCCTTATAGACATGTTGAGGCTTTAGATTAAGAGATTTATAAGGATGATTTAGATCCATTGACTTTTGTGTTTTTGAAAATATCTATTAGATTCATTGATATGTTATTTTTATCCTATGATGAAGCTGTGTAATCAATGGCCAAATGCAACCCTCGAGTCAAATGGCATATACTATTCAAAATGTCAATCTTAATTTGCCTATGTTGAATTTCATTTCTAATGAAAATCAAAATAAACCTACACATAGGTTTCAAATTAGCAATAATGAGTCATATGAGAGTTGCATCATATAAATCTTTGTGATATAGATTTGGCTAATTAGTGCCATTTTTTAAAAGCATATCAATATGGAAGAGACACTTCTAAAAATGTGCCTAATCAAAACAATATTGTAATGACATATAGATTTGTATAGAAGTGAACCTAAAGATGGTATGGAAGAAATAACATCTCCTCAGGATGACAAACCCCAAGAACAAGATCATATACAAGTAGAATTATCTTCAAAATATAGTTGTGAGGACACTTCATATGAAGACATTGATGAAATAAAAGATACTATTAAAGAATATGACCTTGAACAAAATTATACCAACATTTATTGAAAGATGTTATAGCTAAGATGAATGAAGTTCCTAAGGATGTTATTGAAATACTTTTAGATGAAGAAGATGAGGATTTATATAATGTGATAGATCAAGAACCTCCATATGAATCCATCAAAAGGTTATAAATATACGATCAACATGTTTTTTATGATGAGATTCTTGATGAAATCCATTCAATTGATCAAAATGAAGAAGCCTTTTAGGATGAATTGGAATATTTTTGTATAAACATTGGAAATCCATGTCCACCTTAGAAAGAACCTAGTGAAGACATCAGTCTAAATATATTATCCAAGCTACCATCATTGAGTGAAGATGATATAATCCACTGTCTATCTATGGATGAAGTAGAACTATCACTCCTACTACAAAGTAGAAGAATTTGGGAATAATATGATTGGGTCTTAGAGTCATATCTTCAATCCATGCATCTGATAATGATGATAAGAGACCAAGCTACATCACCTATAGGTCACAAGAACACAAGTGCTCCTATCCATAAGAAGAGGCCATTGAATGGAAGTAATCATGCTTTAAGGTTTTTTAGTAGACTAAATAATTTTCCATTTGATCTTGGAGGTAATTACTTTATGGGGTTAGTATATGACCGTGTTTAGTTTCTTTCTTGTTGTTTTTCCCATTCCTTTCCCTTATTTGTATATAATATTTGTTTATATTTTTTTGATTTTTGTGCTATGTTCCTTACTTCTAATAAGTCCTTTTGGATAATTCTTAACTCAAGTTTTTTCTAGTTGCTCAAGAGCTTCATAGTTCAAAAATGCAAGTATGACTTCTCAACATTGGTTGATCATGGATTATTGAAATATGAGTTGGATGTTATGGTTTAGAGAAATTAGTAAGGACTAATGATTAGGATAGTTATTCCTTGGGATTTTAAACCTTTTTTTATCTAAGTGAGGTTTTAAGAAGGACTATACATGTAGGATGAAATCCAAAATTATTAAGACATAGTCATGCTTGCACTTAAAAAACATTAATTGCTTGGGATAAAGTTTATAGCCAAAGATGATTGTCTAAAAATAAAACACTTGACCAAATCCCTAAACCTAACTAACCTGGTTCCCAACCTTTTCAATAAAGTTAATATGACTTGAAAAATAATCCAAAAATAAAATCTTATTGCAAAATCAAAAGCTTTCTAAGCATAGGTGATTCTGGTAAACTCTATCAGGGCTATGGATGCTTGGTTGGTAGTAGAACAAGGCCTTGAGTGGAGCTAAAGGGATTTATATCAAGGCTATGGATGCTTGACTAGTGGCAAAGCAATACCCAAGCCTTCCTTGAACTAAAGCATGGTTCTCAAGGAATATTTAAACATGTTTAAATTCAATGTTAATGATTAAAGCCATGAATCTAGAAGTTATTCTCTAAATCCTTTGGTAATTAGTAAGTGGAATCAATGCACACATACATCATGATTAAATTTTTTTGTTTGATCCTAATTTTTCATGTGCAAGATTTGTTTTAACCATGAATTGATCTTAATAATGGTGCCTAATAAAATGGAATAAGTAGCTTAATTATTATTTTGAACTAGAGTCTCTAAATTCTAACATATTATTATGTTTCCCCCAAAAATCACCATTTATTGAGGTCAACATACCCCTATTTATAAAAAATGGGACCCTTGTGTGAAATTGTTCAAATTTATACCTTAAATTTGAAAATCTACTTGATCAGAGTATCATTAGCATGATTTCACATTATTGTTATTTGAAGATCATCCACACCATGGTGTAGACATTTAAAAACCACACATGATGGTTTTAGATGTCAAACTAACCCCTCGACCATCCTTGGACCCCCTCAAAACTACTTGATATCCTTTCAATTACCAAACCTAACTCACCCTAACCAACTTTGACCATTTTACCTTTGACCTATCGACCGTAGATAATTAGACCCAACTACTGATAGTAAGCCTTTAACCACCTTAAGGGTTAACTCTAGAACAACTACAACTTAATTTTTTATTTCTAGATATACTATCCATGTGCAAGATCAATGCATATTAATTGTAAAATTAGATAGCTTGTTGAACTTATTGTTTCACCCCTTTGTTTTTCCTATATAAAGAGAAGAGGAGAAATCATAAATCATCAAAGTCTTGTGCTTCAGAGCTTCTTGTGTAGGTATTCTTCTAGATTCCAACTTCCCAACTCAAGGACTTCTTCTAGCCATTAATTATCAACTACAAGCTAAGTATATTGCTCTTGTTTTAAATTTTATTTATTTAGTTTCAACAATTTTACAACTCCATTACTTCTCCCCCTAGAGCATCATTTGACCATTCTCAACCACCTGAGTACTAAACCTTTACCTTTGATACCTCTAAGGCTCCCTCTATCCCTCGTAACCATTAACCAGCCTCCAAAAACCTATAAGACCCTTATGTAACCAACCCATAACCTATTCTGGCTAGAACCAATACCCTGTCCAAACCCATAACAATCATTGATGGTTTGACCCTAACCACCGATGGTAACCCAGCTGCTAATGCACCCAACTACTAAAAGTTTGACCTTAACCACTAATTGTCATTGTGTAATCTCACCCTACCCAAAATATCAATCATTTTTCAACCACCAACCTCAATCAAAAACCCTATTTCTTTATCTATGTCACTACATCTTGATAGTTTATCATTTACCTTTAATGTTATTTGTTAAAATAAAAATTTCTTTTGAAAATTATTTATTTATTTTGATTAAGTAATTTAATTTATGTTATGCAACCTCTCTTATCAAAAACTTTATTAACATTAACTTGACTTAAAATATGGATTGACAACCTCCAAGGAAGTCATGTACTTCTTATATCTAGCTTGTTAGGAAATCCACCAACCTACCCAACTAATCAACCATTTCTTTAAGTGATTTTTTATTTTTAGGTCATTCCTCCCAAGCCAAAAGGGAGTATCTACAACTATCTAGATCACAATGCACAAACCAAATCTAGGTTCTACTAACCTCACCCTTATTTCAAGTTTTACTCTTTCTTCCTAATAAATAAGAAAAAATTTAGTGAAACATTTTTGGCATGCTCGATGGGACCTAGTTACATCTAGGTGCTTTTTCTTCTTGTTTTATGCTCATTTAAATATAATCAAAATAAAATTGGGCTTAAAATTAGCCTTTCATATATTATTTTCTTGCATAATTAGCTCACATAGATTAATTAATCAAGTAAATCAATTGTAGCTCACTTATTTGCATAGATAGACCAAACCACTTATACCAAATCAAACGTCATAACACTTGACATAAGGCCCAAATAGGTTTTCATCTCCTAGTATTAACCTTCACCTATTGGCTATCCTACTTGGATGTCATTACCAAGGGCAAAAACTAAAACTCAACTCTCTGGCTGAGTATAATCTCTAGGAATTGGTATATCTTGGCTAAACACCATACACCCTTATTGATGTAGTGTGTGAAGTGAGGGGGTAGGCCCTAATATCAAGCCACGTACTTATTTCCAATACATACCCCTTTGAGAGCCTAAACAATAACTAAAACCAATCATAGATTTATTTTCTAGTACCCGCTCTACAAACCAAGTTGGGTCACATATTCTTTATAACTTAAAGCATAAGCCACAAATGAGACAAAAAGAACCTTAGGATTTAATGTGCTTTAGATTGTGTTTTATCTTCTTTGACCTTTTTTCTTATCTTCACTTTTTTTGAGTTGTTAGGAATCTAACCCCCTTGGGAAAAAAATTCCACCATCTTGCCTTCACCCACCTCATCTCCATTGCCTTGTTTAATGGGGAACACTCTTATATTTTCTCTTAGAGATCCTAACTTTTTTGAACTCCCAAAAGACAACCCTCTTACACTGGAGCATTATCTTGCATTAAGATCCACTTTTACTCCCAACCTTACATAAAACCAACCCATATATACCTATAATAAACCCAACCTTACCTATAATCAACCTAACCTCACCTACAATCAACCCAACCTCACCTATAACCAACCCAACCTCACCTATAACTAACCCAACCATACCTACAATCAACCCAACCTCACCTAAAATCAACCTAACTTCACGTACAATCAACCTAACCTCACTTACAATCAACCTAACCTCACCTATAACCAACCTAACCTTACCTATGGCCAACCCAACCTTGCCTATAACCAAACCAACCTTACCAATAACTAATCAAATATCAACTATAGCCAACCAATAACCTCTAAACAACTATTTGATCATCATCATAACCAACTAATAACCTTTCAACACCTATTTGACCATTCTCATAACCCACCTCAACCTCAACTATCTCAACTTCACCAATCTTTGGGATACCTATCTCAACGATCATATCAACCACCTCAACCTTATCAAACTTTTGATTATCTACCCCAACCATCATATCAATTATATAAACCCCCTTTGTGGCAACCCTCTTTATCTACAAACCAAGACTTGGTCTATCCCCTCAAACATCAACCAAACTTTTTAAACTAACCTACCTTACCAACCTTATCAAATCCAACCAATAGTTATCCACCCACATTATCAACCTTACCTAAACTCTCAAACCAACCTACCTCATTAGCCTTACCCACCTTATCGACCTTATCTACCTCCTCAAATCAAACCAATAAATACCAACCAAACCTTTCAAACCCACTAATTTTATCAAACATACCCAACCTATCAAATTCATCAACCATGTTAAACCAACTAATTAGCTCATAACCCCGAGATCCATTAGTGCATCCTCTTCCAAGGTAGTATACCCCACTGGGGGAATCATATGCCTCAATTATTGACAAAATTTTGGAGTCTTCTATCATTCAACTTCCTTCAATCAAACCCATCAATCATTCTCTTCCAAATCCCATTTGGTTTATATAGAATGATTTTTGTGCTTATCATTGCACAAAAGGACATGTGGTAGATAAATGTGGATCTTTTAAGATGTTTGTCCACAACATTATCAATTACAAGGAGGTTTCAAAGGATATTCTCCATGTTCCCCATAACCTAGCCTTGAATATCATTAGGCAATCCATCATTGAACCTCTTTCTACACCCATTGTTGTCCAAACCCATAAATAAATCCCTCAACATAATGAGGTCCTTTCATTAGATTTGGTACTTAGTAAACCTATAACTAAAGAAATAATAATCAAAACCCCAACCAATCCACTTGTTATCCAAGTGAAACCTTTTCAACTTCTTTTTAAACTCATCACTAAGGAAGAATAAACCTTAACCCAACCACTTTTTCACCAAGTATAACCTTCTCAACTTTCCCTTAAGACCACAATTAAAGAAACCAACCTACCTCTTCCACTCCCTCAAAAGGTGGGATTACCCCCAAAAACCATACCTATTCCACCTACCCTTTTAGTAGAACCAATCAAAGTTACCTTACCCTTTCCACTTCCTATTTTAGTGGAGCAAACCTCAAACCAACCCAACCTACCTCTTTGAGCTACCCTTTTAGTGGAGCCAACCTAAACTCAAAACACCTCACCTATAACTAATCCAACATCACCTCAAACCAACCCAACCCCAACCTTAAATAAAACTAAACCCATTCAAATCCTCTATAATCTACTTGTTTTCATTTATCTAATGACATTGTCTTTGATTTAATTCCCTTTTGAATAGGGTCAAATCTTTGTCACCTTACCTTACCAAACAAACAAATAAACAAGCAACCCAACCAACAAGCTGAGTCAACCATCCATTCTACCTCCCTCAACCAATCAAACCAACCTTTGAACCAAATCAATCAACCAAAATCAACCCACCTTTTAACCCAACCATCACCAACGTATCTACCAACCTAAACCAAAATCAACCCATCATTCAAGATTTCTTGAGTTTTGATCACCATTTCATCCAAGCTACCCATACCTCACCTAAGCTCCCTCATTAGGACAACCAGATGTTTTATCTAACTAGTCTTTATTTTAAGATGATGTTCCCAACATCATTTCTAGACCCCAACCCTATCCAAATATGAACCAACATTGTTTCCCTTGCCATATCACCATAAGGGAGATCCCAGCTCAACCACAACCTACAACTTGAACTCCACACCAACTAGAAATTAACAACTAACAAACCTTGGGAGGTGGATGAAGTCATATTAATTCCTCTTAAGCCCTCTTTACCAACCACCATCCTCACTGTACATGGAAAAAATAACTAGGTGAATTCTCCCTCTAAAAGGCTTTGACCACTTATCATTTTCTAACCTCATCTTCAAAAACTTCAGCATTAAAATTTTTCCCTCAACCCAATCTCACCTATGATCAACCCAACCTCACCTATGATCAACCTAACCTCACCTATAACCAACCTTTAACCTACTTTGACCTTACCCAACCTTTTACTAAAGCCTCAACAAACTTTCAATGTCAACCCCACCTTTAAAACTCTTTTGCCTTTAAAACTTGACCACATCTAGTCTCTTGATGAATCATCATCAATTGACTACTAACCATCGATGGTCACTGGCATAACATAAACCTACCTAACCAAACCAAAAACCAACCAACATTATTACTAACCAAAGTCTAAAAACCATCACCTAACCAACTTTGTGGAGACAAATGGAATCATTTTATTTCATTTTACGTACTTAACCATTATCAATCAAGCATTCTCTTTTCCATGTCTAATATAGTGTCAAAAATTAATTGGGGGACATCTTCACTCTTGATTAATTTATATGTAAGTGTGGATCTAGGGCATATCGTAACCTAAGCCCCTCAATGCTTTGCATTCATGACCCATTCTTTTGTTAAACCAAGTTCTTGGTCATCTTGTGTCTAACTTAAGCTCATCCTTTATTTTCAACCACCTTTCATCTCCTTATTTTAAGGACAACCTATCAAAATAGGATCATGTAATTATCCATTAAAACCTTAGCCTAATCCTAAGCATAGGTACCATGGCTCTACCTATGGCATGATTCTCATGGACACTTTTCATCCCTTATAGGATGAATCCCCATGGTTTTTACTTACACTTCTTTTGCCCATCATCAAACTTTTTGTGCCATGGTTTGGCCTTCATAAAAGAAAGCCTTTAGGTTTATATAGACTATTCCATGTTTAAAACATCATAACATTCAAATTTTGGATACCAAATATCACTTGGGTCAAATGTCTAGCATACAAATTGTTCCCTTGAAGGATAACTACCCAAACCTATCAAAAATTGTGTAAAAGTTAGACTTCTCCCTTGAAGGACAACTATCAACATAAACAAATCAAAAATCTTAGACCAATCCCTTAAAGGATGGCTAAACCAAACATTTGTTAATCAAGTAATCACCTAAAAGCTTCCTATATTGACTATCTTCCCAAAACCATCAACTTAAAGAAATCAATAGACCTCAAGTCAAAATTCAAAAACAAATTAATCCCAAGAAATCTTCCATCAGCTTTCACACAACAGTCATAGACTTCCCACATCGATCAGTCTACACCAAACTTAGAACATGGACTTGTCTATAATGGTTCTTAGTCACCTATAGAAGGGGCAAGCCATCCCCACAAGAAGTTTACACTACCATCCATTCACCTATTTCATTCATCCTCCCCTTTTACTCTCTACAAATCAAGGGATTTTAAGCTTACTTGACACTACGTGATCAAGCTAATTATTTTAACCAATGAACTAACACCAAAGTAATGCATGAAAGGGGCTTATTTTCTTAAGCCCACCCATCTTACCATTTTGGTTTTTGCCAACCAGAGCATTTTAGCCTCCTTCTACTTTCATGATTTTTTTGAAAAGATGTGTATCTCCCCTCTTAGAGTCATTGAAACCCCAACCAATGAACCACTCAACCAACTATAAACCCATTAGAGAGCACCTTATTCTCCACCAACATACCAACCAAACCAATTAACCTCAACTTGGTCATTTTGTCCCACCTTTCATACTTTTTATGACCCAATTTTGCCTTGGTCATTTTGACCACATCAATTACATTACCATTTTTGACAAACTTGTGCTAATCTTGTGCACTGACCATTTAGGTACATCGAAGCATGACCTTTTACATTCTTGACACATGTAACCATTTTTGTATTCTCAAGATCAAATCCTACCTTAGATACCTATGAATACATTGACCCACCTTGGGTTTTTTAACCTAACCTTACCCTATCATTTTAACCCATAATAAATATTATTTCTACCACCTTACCCTAACTACCTACTAATGGAGACAACTTTTGCATGTTTTTTGATGACCTTACTTTGGTCTTTTTAACCACACTAACTAAATTTCCATCCTAAACAATTTAAACTTGTGCTACCTTTTGCACACAATTGACTAATTGTGTAACCTAACCTTGGATACCTTCCTAAACACTAACCTTGGATACCTGAAAAAATACTAATGTTTCTTAGGAAACTTACATTTAAAAGTGTAACCCAACCACCATGCCTAAATATGGTCATGTGGTCAACTTATCACTTGTCTTTTTTGTGTTTACCTTATTTTTACCAACCATGGTAACCTAGTCAATACATGATCTTAGCTATCGCACTTAGTCACACTTTATGTGTGCCTTTGTGCTTCAGTGCCTAACCTATCACCAACTTACCCACTATTCAAACATGTACCTGATTTCATTTTACCTCATTAAATCCAAGTTTGAGGGGGAGCACTTCCTTGCATGCTCAAGGAAACTAAACCTTCGACCCACCATCTATTTTTTATTTTGCATCTTGAAGATACAAACTACATAATAAAAGGGGTAAAATATAGACACTAGAAAATTGCACATGATGGTTCTAGATGTCAAACTAACCCCTAGAGCATCCTTGGACCCCCTCAGGATCACTTGATAGCATTTTAACCACCAAACCTAACTCAACCTAACCAAATTTGACCATTTTACCTTTGACATATCAACCTCCGATGGTTAGACCCAACTGCTAATGGTCATCCTTTAACCACCTTAAGGGTTAACTCCAACATAACTACAACTTGTTTTTTTATTTTTAGCTTTCTTATCTGTGTAGGATTAATGCATGTTAACACTAAAATTAGACAGCTTATTGAACCTATTATTTCACCCCTCTTTTTCCTATATAAAGAGAAGAGGAAGATGTGAAAGAGGAGGAGAAATCAACAATCATTAGAGGTTTATGCATTAGAGCTTCTTGTGCAAGTACTCTTCTAGCTTCCAACTTCCCAACTCTAAGACTTCTTCTAGCCATCAACTATCAACTGTAAGCTAAGTATATTATTCTTGTTTTAAGTTTTAGTTATTTAGTTTAAATAGTTATAAAACTCCATTACCTCTCCTACCAGAGAACCCTCTGACCATTCTCAACCACCTGAGTACCAAACCTTTACCCTTGATACCTCTGAGGCTCCCTCTTGCCCTCATGACCATTAGCCAACCTTTAGTAACCTATAAGACCCTTTTATAATTGACCCATAAAATATTATATCCATAACCAATAACATGTCCAAACCCACAACAATCACTGATGGTTTAACCCTAACTGCTGACAATCACCCAACCACTGATGGTTTGACCTTAACCATCAATGATAACTGTGTAATCTCACCCTACCTAAAACAATAATCATTTTTCAACCACCAACCTCAACTAAAAACCTTGTTTCTTCATCCCTACCCCTACATAGACCAAACACAATAAACCTAATCATACATGAACCACACCTTGATAGTTTAGCATTTATCTTTAATGTTATTTTGTTAAAAATAGCATTTCTTTTGAGAAGTATTTATTTCCTTTACTTAATTACTTTCATTTATGTTATGCAACCTCTCTTATCATTAATTTTATCAACATTAACTTATATTAAAATTTGGATTGATATCCTCCAAGGAAGTCATGTACTTTTTAGATCTAACTTGCTAGGAAATCCACCCAGATACCCAACTAATCAACCATTTTTTTAAGCAATTTTTTTTATCTACAGGTCATTTCTCTCAAGCCAAAGAGGAGTATCTACAACTATCTAGATCATGGAGTGAAAACCAAATCTAGGTTCTACTAAGCTCACCCTTATTTCAATTTTTACTTTTCTTCCTAAGAAATAAGAAAATTTTAGTAAAATACATGGTTCAACTGACTTATTTGTTCATGGAAGGTGCTAACATTGAATATCTATGTTTTAGGTTGTAGGTTTAATGGATCCCATTTCAGAATGAGCATGCTTAGGGTTTTGTGTTTCAATGTTAAATTGATCTTTTACTAACCTTGGTTTATAATTGATTAATTAAATTTATATTCAGAAATCCTAGCCTAATGTTTTACCTAGACGTTTTTGTTCAAGTTCAAAATTGGTGAGATCTTTTATTTTAATTTTAAGTGGGTACAATTTAAATGTCATGGACTTAGTTTAATTTTTATCTCAAGGCTTAGTCATGTTTTTCAACACAACCAAACCTTAGCCTAAAAATTCACACTTAGTCCTTTTTTATATATTTTGTAATCCATGATCCCTTTTATATTAGCATGGTCCAACTAAAAATTCAAGGTAACATTTATTACTTAGCCTAAGGCCTTATCCCAAAGTTCCATCATATTTATTTATGCAATGAAACCTTAGGTTAAGACCTTATGCTAAATCATATTCTGCAGGATCCTTTTTTATGTTTAGCCTAGCTTAAAATCTTAGGTTAGAATCCTTATGCTTGGTCTTTTTAATTATTTATGGGCTCCTTTTGTTCTATGTTTATAACCTTGGTCCAAGATCTTCATGCCTAGGTCCTTTTAAATTCATGGGGTTCTTTTTATATGTTACAGACTTAGCTTTAAAACCTTAGACTAAAATATTTGTATTTATTAATATAAATAAAACCATGGTCCAAAGTCTTTATGCTAAGTCTTTTTAAATTTATGGGGTCCCATATATTATGTTTAGAACTTAGCTTAATCTATTTATCCTAAGTCTCGAGCTTAACTATTGTTCTTCTATGCAAGATTAATGACCCATATTTAAGTAGAGGACCAAGATTAAATGGAATGAGATTGATGATGAAAATCTACAGTCCTAGTTTAAACATCGAGTAACTTTTAGGGATCAATGGTACACATTCTAGTGTACAAATCCTAGTCAAATGGAGAGAGATCAATGGAAACTTTTCAACAAATCTCTAAGCTCTTGTAAGAATACCAAGTGGCATAACCTTAAGCCCTCAGTTCAAATAGTATAATCACTAAGAAATTGATGTGTGGTACATGAAGAGCATAAAATGAACTAGAAAATGACAAGTGGAAGGCTTGGTAGACATTACCCATAACATGTTTAAAATTTATGATCATGCAATTTTCAAATACATTCCCATGGATGTCAAATGATGGTTGTGCTGACATCAATTTTAACATAGTAAATGTTCCCCCAGATGTGTTTAAAATTAGTGGCAAAGATGTTTCCATGGACATCAAATGATGGTTACACAGACATCAATTTTAACATAGTAAATAGTCCCCCATAAGTGTTTAAAATTGATGGTCACATGACTATCAAAGATGTTCTTATGGATATCAAATGATAGTTTCATAAATGTCAATTTTAACATAGTAAATGGTCCCCTAGATGTGTTTAAAATTAATGGTCATGCAACCATCAAAGACATTCCTACAGACATCAAATGATGGTCATGTAGAATTTAATTTTAAAACAGCTGCTTGGATCCAAATTTTAAAAGGCAATAGTCATATTTTGGATAGTAATGAATATAATGACATAGGGATGCCATGGAAATGCCACGTCCAAGCCATGAGAGTGAAATAGCCCAAACTCAAAGACCCTATAGACTTGGTAATGTAAAGGAGAGCCTAAATTGTTATTTGTGTAAAGAAATCAAGCTATTTTCCATTGGTGAGAAGTTTAAAATATTTGTAGCTTGAAGATGGGACCATGCTTGAATTAAATAACATCAATGAATAATGAGGACCCTATAACAATAACTCAGAACTTCATTAGCATAAGGATCCCAAAAATTAATGAAATAAGAATATTCCTTATATAATCAACTTTATATAATATTTAGACATAGGATATTCTTTTGTATAGACATGTACAATTTTTAATAGCACATTGTCTATAAACTAGTCTTTTAAAAGGGAAAGGTCATTTGTTCTAAAATGCAACAAAAAAGACAGCTGTCCTATACACTTGTACAAATGTAATTGGATGAGACTAATTGACATGTTTCTTTATGTCTATATAAGCAAGTATTATCAATTGTAAGAAGGGGAGGGAGTTTTTAGAACCAAATTACTTTGTAAACTTTGAAAAATTAATACGAGCAAGGAATTATACAAGATTGTCTAGTATTTTCTTGTGTGAAGTGTTATATGGTTTCTCTCTCAGTTGTCTGGTTTCACTTTTGGATTTGAATGGTTCTTGTGCATTCTAGATGTGTATCTTAAATCCAGAGTTGCTAATTTGTGCTCATGTTAGATTAGTTTAAGTTTCTTAGGCTTATTTTGTTTGTTGTACTTATTTATCATTTGGGATAATGTTGTTTGATTGTAGGAGTGAATCTTTAAAGTGATCTTGGTTTCTATTTTCATCATTTCATACCTTCCTTAGAAGCTTGCCTGATGTATGTTGTGATTTGGGCTTAATCTATTTCATTTCATACATTGGTTAAATGCATGTTTAGATGATATTTGAACTTTGTCATAATGTCTGTAACAAAAACTAGTAACATCCTTCTTTTCTTCCCTACCCTTCCTTTTGCATATTTTTTAACCAGATTACCTTAGTTTAATTGTCATTATAAATATCCATATTATATTAGTCATTAGATTAGTTCTTGATCATAATTCACTATTCTTAGCATAATATACTTCATATTTTACATAGATCTACTATTTGGCCATGGTGGTTCCTAACCACTAAATTTTATAACTATTGTGAAATAGTCATTTGTTATGCCTCTATTCCACCAATAGATAACAATTTATCATAACCCATAACTCATGCAATGAATTCCTAGAATTTTAAAATGAGAAGTGTTTCTTAAACACTTTGGGCACTTGTAGTACATATTTATGCATCAACAAGGAAGCATTGAAAATTGTATACATGGATTATGATATAGATTTAGATGTAGAAAGAGTAAGTGTTGAGGAGGATAAGTAGGAAAAGGATAAGGGAAAGTCACTAGACTTAATGTTTATTGACTCCTCTAAAAGTAAAGATGAGATGGCCATTGTTCTAAAGGGAAAGAAACCAAGGGTAACCATCACTCCTCCCTTGAGTGAAGCTAATTTTTTTAGTGATGAAAACTTGTTGTATGGACCACCTATCCCTGAATGGTCATTTATAAACCAAGGTTAGAAAAGATTCCCACTATTCATCATCCATGGGTTATGGTCAAGGATACCAACACTCCTATACAGTAAGAATTGAAGCCATGGATAATTGTTCTAAAATAAAAGGAGGTGAGGAGATTGGCTACTCCAAGACAACTAATAGCCCAATCATAAATAGAGGTCCCAATTCCACATATGACCTAATATTTAGTATGAATCAGGTTTGATCTAAATACTATTGGTTTACAAAGGGTGATTGAGAAAAAAGTCATGCAAGGTGGTGAGGAAATTACATATTAAAAGGTAGATCCCTTAACTAATTTGACTCAAAAGCAAGGATAGAGACTTGGTAAAGACCCTAGTTTTAAAGAGGATGTTATAGAATTAGCTCAAGCATAGTCAGAATAGTTGCAAGCTACTATCAAAGGGATAAAGCAAAAAAATAAGAACTTAGAGGAGAAATCTATACTATCAGTGCCAGTGGATATGGTTATTATGTTTGAATCAATATTGTATGAAAAATTTAGTTCCTTAAAAACGATAAGGTCTAAGCTAGACACGGTGAGCAAAACAAATACCAAATCTATGAAGCAAGTCAACCAATGGTAATCTATAGATAAGGAAATAAAAGAATTGATCAAGATATTGATGGAGGACCAAATTATTGGGTTTAATATAGTTAGCCTAGCCCATTTGAATATGGCTATGGTTATATTGATAGAGAAGATCAAGGGTTTTAATGAATGGTCCAAGAGCTTGGAGCATCTTTTTAAGGAATTTAAATAGTTGGAGAATGAGATGATGCATATATTAGGTAGCTTGATCAAAGACATAACTACCATTAGTCTAATTCGATTAATAATAGATGAGGATTTCAATCATAGGGCTATTCAATTCATGCATGAGGTGAAGAAACAAAGCCAAGGCAAAATAGGGGAAGATAATAAAATAATCTTAGAGATGATCTTATTTATAGAGGAGAAGATTGGTGTTTCTAGAAGCATCAAGGAGGCCTTAAATAGAAATGATAAAGACTTTTAAGATATAGAAAATAAATAATAACTTTTCATGGAGCCCATCATCAACTTCAATTTGATTGATTATCAACATGACAAAGCAATGAAGATCATAGAGCAAAGACAAAGGACTACAATAATGTGAGCTTCTCAAAGTCAAACTTATTGACTTAGAATATTATATTTTAATAAAACATGTATAACATTTGAAAAGAGAATATTATATCTTGTAAAATCATGTGAAAAAATGTAAAGTGCATTCTTATAGATTAGTCCATTTGTAAAAGTGTCTAATTTTAGAATGTTGTAAAAGGATAGTTATCCTTGAAACTTGTTCAATTATCATTTGACGTGATTGACTGACATACCTCAAGGTATTATGTAAAAAGGGTATTGTCATTTATAAAAAGATAGGGAGTTTTAGAGAAAAACATTTGATGTAAATTTGGAGAAAATTAATTCAAGCATGGAATTCTACAAAAAATTTCCAATATTTATTTGTGTGATTGTTATTATAGATGCTTCCTCAACCATCTAGTTTAATGTTCATATTTGAATTGTTTCTTTAAATTCTTAATGTGTACATGTTAATGTAGAGTTATCGATTTGTCCTTATGCTAGGTTGATTAAAGGATTTTAGATTCATTTCATTTTTTTTTGCTTTTCTTGAAGATGTGTTAATATTATTTTCTTATGGAAGTAAATCCTTAAAGTGAATTTGATTTCCTATTTACATTATTCCCATTATCCTTAGACATTTGCCTGGTATATCATAGGATTTGTGCCTTTGCAATTTCATGTCATATGTTGGTTTAGTACATGTTTGGATGAAATTTAAGCTTTGTCATAATGCCTAGACTGAAGATCAGAAACCCTCTTTTCTGCCCTACCCTTCCTTTTGCTCATTTTTTTGATTAATTCATTGTACCTTAGATTTCATTGTAAATCTACATGCTAGATTAGATTTTAGACTTTAGGTTTTGATCATAATTCATCAAATTTAGTTCAGATTACTTTCATGTTCACAAGCAAGTTTTAACACCATGGTTTCTTCCAACAACCATTTATGTTTTCATTTGTGAAATAGTCATTAGCTTTGCCACTACTCCACTAAAGATATCAAGAATACCAAAGCTAGCAACTCATGCAATGGATTATTTGAATCCAAAAATAAGAAATGTTTCTTAAACACTATTGAAACCTTATAATTCACTTTCAGTCATCAATAGGCATGGAAATTGGTGCTAGAAGGAGGGCCTAAGCTAAAGATTTGTGAATTTGAAGTGTCTTGAGCTAGTTTTGGTGAATTTTATTCAAACATCAATTAATTATTTGCATATTTATGTTGTTCTTAGCTTAATTGTGTAAATATTACTGATATTTATGGTTTTATACCGATATTTGGGTTTATTTAGCTAGAGATTGTTATTCTTTGAATAACTACCTAAAATTGTTGTAAATGTAGCTTAAGCTTTGATAATCCGACATGTTTAAGTTTAGTGATAATAATTTTACTCAAAGTTTAGTTGATTATATTCAAACTTAGATTTATTTGAAATTAAAAGTGTAAATATCATTGATATTCATTATTTTAGACCTATATTTGAGCTAATATAGTTAAAGATGGATGTTATTTATATGAATTTGTGCAAGTTTGCTTGAACTTAGAGATTTTAAATGTGCAAATATACTTATAGGTAAGATTGAACTATTATTTACAATAATTGAGCTAAAGACCATTCATCTTTGCAAAGATAGAGTTTATGAGTTGTATTTTGAATAGGAATTGGACTTTACAAGCTAGAACTACCACAAATAAGAACTAGGTCAAGGTCAGGGACAAGGTTCCCTCTTCTTTACTTGGAATTTCATAAAAAAACAAGATCAAATAAAGGTAAGCATAAGATTTCAAAATCTCAACCTACTTCACCTAATTATATTTTTACATTCAACCCTTATCAAGGTATGGATTGGTTAAGTGGAACTTCCATCAATGTGTCTGGTCAGGTATATGATTTACCTAGAAACCTTGAGAAGTATTTGCCTTCATTTAGTCCTACAGGTGTTGTTATTATTGAAGAACATATCAAGTCCTTTAATGCTAGTTTAAGGTTATTAAATTTTGTTTATAAAGATGTTACTTGCAGATTATTTCCTTTTAATTTCATAGATGCATTATGTGAATGGTTTTGTAATCTTCCTAAAAATTACATCACTAGTTGTAATGAGTTTAACAACTATTTCATTGATCAATTTAAAAATATCATATGTCCTTGTGTCCTTTATCAATAATTCACTAGGATTAAGAGAGATTCAAGTGAAACCATTAGAGCTTTCAATGCTAGATTCCAAAATTTATATAGAAGAACTATAACTTCCTATAGACTTAATGAAGCCTTGGCTTAGAGATTTATAAGGATGCTTTAGATCCCATGACTTTTTTATTTTTAAAAATATCTATTGGGGTCATAAATACATTATCCTTGAATTATGCTAAAGTTTTATAAATTAATGATCAAATACAACCCCATGGTCAACTATCATATATAATCCCCAACATCAATCCCAATTTGCCTGCATTGAATTTCATTTCAAATGCCAATTAGAACATGCCTATTTTGAATCAACTCTAGTTCTGAACTAATTACCTTTAATTCATGCTCATCTAGGTTATGATTTAGGATTGGTAAATAACCCTCAAAATGGATCCCATCCACAAAACCAATGAGCTATGGTGCTAGTAGCTAGTAATAGTGCTTAGGTCCACAATCCAGAGACACCTAAGAGTGAGAATGACTCCATATTGAAAATGGTTCAAGAACTAAGCACTAATTTTCTTCAGTTGTTAAGATAAGTAGGAAATATTGGGAAGACTTCTAATAGGAACTATTCATATCAAAAGTTTAACAGATCTACAAATAGGTTTCATAATAATCGTAACAATAACAATGATTCATCAACATCTAATAATAATACTTAAATAAAAATTTGGGATGTATCTCTAACTAAATATTGCAAGGTTCATAACACTACAAAACATGGTGAGTTAGACTATATAGAGTTTTTTAATGCTTTTGAATTATTTCAAGATGAACTGGATACATTTAAAGATGTGTCTAATAAAGATAATATTTTAGGGACATCTAAATATTTTGAGATAACTCTCAAGGTGGAGATATTTGATTTTTCATTCCAAGAGGAAAATGAACCTAAAAAAAACTCAAGAATAGATTCATGCTTTCCAATAGCACATGAAGAAGACCTATCCATTGAGGAATAGAGAGTAGAATCATCTATTGATATGTTCTAGTCCACCAAACAAATTTTATACTCCTTATCCCCAAGCTGAAAACAATCTAGAACCTCCAAAGGGAAGTAACTCCAAAAATAATACTATTTCATCTAGTTCTTGTACTAGGAGTGGATATAATATAGTAGATGAAATGAAGAATATTAAAGCTAACATAACTTTGTATGAATTGACTCAAATAACTTAACAAAGAGACTTGTTTCTATAATATTTAGCCATGAAACCTAGTAAATCACAAAAACCTATAAATGAAATTGTGGCAATGTATAAGAATAAAATTGAAGTTCCACCTTTCTTACAAATAATTAGAGTTTTTGGTAAAAAATTGAATAATTTTCTATTAGATTCAAGTGGCTCTATAAACATCATGCCCAAAGGTATTTATGAAAATCTTGGTTTAACTCCCATTAAATCTGATAAATTAGTCACTCAGTTAGATAAATCTAAAGTGAAATTAATTGGTAAATTATTAAATATGCATATGCAGCTTGCCTCAGAGCCAAGAGTGCACTAATTCATTAACATTCAAGTCCTAGATATTCCATATGCTTATGGGATGTTACTAATCAAATATTATACCAAATTCTTAAATGGATATATGTCAACTAATTACTCTCATATGTGGCTACCATGGAGGGGAGTTTCTAATCAAACTAGGATTTAAAGAAAACCAAAGCTGAATCACATGATCACTAAATACAATGTATCCAATGAAAGGGTCAACATGGTCAATTCCAATCTAGGGAATTATACCCTTGACATCCCTAAGGTATGTGACTCTAAATACTCCCATGCTATGCCTGGACTTTGGAAGTTATATGTTGATGGTGCTAGATACAAATCTATATCTAGAGTAGGAATAGTTTTGATCAATCATATTGGAAAGGAATATAATGCTTCTTATAAACTTAATTTCCATTTCACCAATAATTTAGTAGAGTATGAAGGATTAATCTTAGGATTACAATTTCCTATCAAACATAAGGTTAAAGAACTACTAGTACATGTTGATTATGAAATAGGAGTCAATTAAGTCAAAATAAAATATCAATGTAAATTATCTTACTTGAAGATATATAAATTTAGAGTATGGGATTTGATTGAATTTTTTGATGCTTTCAACATAGTTTCAATCCCTAGGGAAGGAAATTCATATGGTGATGACTTATCCTTAGCCATATCCAATATTATACCAAATCAAGATTCGTAAAAGCTTTGTGTTAAATTGATTATATGTCCCTTTGTACCTAATAATGTGAATCATTTACAAGTGTTTAGTGATAATCAACAAATAATTGAGTTCATGAATAGCTCAAGAGTATTTGGGTCTTACATCATTGATGAGGTCAATGAGATTTCTCTTGATGAAAGTAGAGTCAATGACAAGGAGTTGCAACTAAATGACAAAAAAATTCCCATAAGCATGATTTCCTTAGAAAGATTATTTGATCAAGACAAGCTAGCTAAAAATATTAGAGCTCCCAAAGTAAATGGGAAAGATTATAATGTTGTTGATCTAGGAACTCAAGGTCAACCTTAGCTAGTAAACATTGGTTTAGTATGCACAAATGAAGAATCTAGAAAAGATAGACTTACTAACCAAGTACAAATATGTTATAGCATGGTCCTATGAAGACTTAACTATATTTGATCCTAAGTCATTACCCATACCATTCCCTTAAAATAAGGTTATCAACCATTTATGCAAAATCAAAGGCCAATTAACCCTATTTTAGAGTAATTGATTTATAAAGAGGTCAAGAAGCTACTAGATGAAAAAATAGTTTTTCTAATTAGACATTCTACTTGGGTAGATAATTTATTACTAGTTAGAAATAAAAATGGAGAGATTAGGTTGTGCATAGACTTTAAAAATATGAACAAATCTTTTGAAAAGGAAAATTATCCATTGCCATCTCTTAACCAAGTGATTCAAATTATTAGTGGTTCTACTATGATGTCTTTCTCAGATGGTTTTTTAGGTTATAATCAAGTACTTATCAACAAGGAGGATAAAATGAAGACTATATTTACAATAAATTGGGGCACTATTTCATATAAGAGGATGCATTTTGGGCTTATCAATATAGGAGATAAATTTTAAAGAGCTGCAGACCATGTTTTCTAAGGTCTCATAGGTAAATGCATCATTATATACATGGATGATCTAACTATGTTTGCTAAAAATAGAAAAGACCATATTATGCATTTATAGTAGCTATTTGAACATTGTAGAAGGTATGGAATTTCCCTCAATCCTAAGAAAATCATTTTTTATGTTACTAAAGGGAAATTGATAGGATATGTTATAACAAAATATAATATTTCTATATATCATGATAGAGTTAATTCCATATCTAAAATAAAACCTCGTAATAGCAGAAAAGAATTAAAGTCTTTCTTTGGAAAAATAAATTTTGTGAGAAAGTTCATTTTTGGTTTTGCATAGATTGTGAAGCCATTTAATGACAAGTTGAAGAAGGATGCCAAGGTAATATGGAATGAATAAGAAATTAAATCCTTCAAGGACATTAAATAAGTAATAGGATGAGCACTAGTGTTGATAAGTCCAAATTTTACAAAATATTTGTATCTTTATTCCTTTACTTCTGAACACACTATAGTTGTTCTAACTCAAAAAATAGATAAATACAATCATCCAATTGCATTTATGAGCACAAATTTTAAGATGTTGATTTAAACTATTCTCTAATTGATAAACAAGCACTTGCTTTAGTTAAGATAGTTAAAAAGTTTAGAAACTATATTCTTAGGAATAAAGTACATACAATATTGCCAGACCCTACCACTAAACTTATGCTTAGTCAATGTGAATTGGGAGAGAGAAGAGGTAAGTGGATGTCTATACTCTAAGAGTATGACCTTGAGATTGAAACTTCCAAGTTGGTAAGGTGTCAAATATTGATTCAATTATTTACCAACACTGATCCCAGTTTGAATATCATGCAAGTTGATCAACTACAATTCCAACCAAATGATTTATATGATGCAATCATCCATTTACTGATCAATGGTTATAATCCTTTAGGTATGAGTATAGATAAAAAATATATTTAAGACTCAAGGTATCTCACTTCTTACTTAAGGATGGGATACTCTATAGGAAGAACTATGAAGGTATATACTTGAGATGTGTTTCAAAATAAGAAGAAACTAAGATATTGAGTACTTTTCATGAGAACCTTGGTAGTGGACACCCCTCTAGAAAAATAACATCTCACAAGATCTTAAGGGTAGGATATTATTAGCCCACAATCTTCAAGGATGCACACAGACATGTTAGAGAATGTCATCAATGTTCGATCTTCAAAACCAAATAACCAAAAGCATATATGTCATTGAGGCCAGTCTTAATTGAAAAACCTTTTACTCAATGGGGTTTTGAATTTTTAGGGGTGATAAACCCCAATTCTGCAAATGGACACAAATATGTTATTATTTCTATTAATTACTGTACCAAGTGGATAAATGCAGTGGCAACCAAACAATGTAGAACTAAAGATGTAATCAAGTTGTTACAAGAGAATATTTGTACAAGATTTGGGACACAAGTATCATTATTTTGTGATAATGGATCAACCTTTATATCTATTGAGATGACTGAGTGGGCCTATGTTAACAACATAATTCTTAAGTTCTCATCAAATCATTACTCTCAAGGTAGTGGAGTCTCAGAATCAACAAAAAAGAATTTGATGAAAGCCATTAAAAATTCTATAGTGAAACAACCAAGAAAATGGCATAAATTTCTTAAATATGCTCTTTGGGAAGATAGAACTAGAGTGAAGCAAGCTTTGAAAGCATCACCATTTCTTTTGGTGTATGTTCGAGAGCATGTATTTCAAATTACTCTCAAACTGCCAACCTTGAAGTTCATGCAAGAGTATATAGAAGAAGATTAAGAGTATGTTAATTCAAGGTTGCTTGATATCATTCAAATGGAAGATGCAAGGGAAGAAGCATTTGCTAACTTTAGCAGACATCAAGCCATAGTCAAAATATGGTTTGACAAGCATTCAAATATTAAGGTGTTCAAGCAAGGAGACCCAGTTCTCCTATGGGATAAGGCATCTAAACCAAAAGGAAGACATGGGAAATTTACTCCTCTGTGGATTGGACCTTATCAAATTTTTGAAACCTTAAAATACAACACCTTCAAACTCAAAGACTTATAGGGAGAAAAGTTCACTTTGCCAACCAATGGGTAATACCTCAAGCACTACTTCTCCATTTTTCCACCCCAAGTCTTCGTGGAGTATTTTATAAGATTAATTAGGGATAGTGTAGGTAGGATTAGATTAGTTTCCTTTCATGTTCCTTGTTTTTAAATAGTGCTTGTATATATATTTTTTATTGTTGTTAGTTTTGCTTGTTTTGGTTTATTTTATTTTATTTTGTTCCCTACTTTCAATAAGTCTTTTTCAAGATAGTTTCTAGCTCCAATACATGTAGTTGCTCAAAAGAAATCCTCAAATCAAGAATGTAGGTATGAATCTCAAATAATTATTGATCGTGGATTTTAGAAATTTGAGCTTGATATTATGATTTGGAGAAATTGGTGAATATTGATATATAGAATAATTTATTCCTTTAAAATCTTAAACCTTGTTCTGATCCAAGTTTGGTTCTAATAAGGATTACTTGGGTTTGAGTGAAAGTTCAAATTATTAGAAAAAAGTCATGTTAGCACTTAAAAAACATTATTTATTGGGATGAAGTTTATGATCAAGGATGATTGTTTGAAAATCAAACATTTGACAAAATTCTAAAACCTAGCTAATTCTGGTTCCCACCCTGTTATACCCAAATAACCCACCTTTTTTTTCTTATGGAAAAATAGGGACCCACCTTTTCTTTCAAAATATGATCTTAATGGAGAATAATTTTTATATGTTTATGCAAATTTTGGGGAATCTAGGACATTTCATTTTTTCTAGAAGATAATATTGACATGGTGTTTATTATGTTTATGAGACTAACTTGTGTATTGCAGATGTATTGTTAAGGTGTGGAGCCTAAAAGCTTCACCAAAGGAGCACATTACAAAAGTTGCAAGTTTACACAGTCACTGGCATCGGTCAGGAGAGACCGATGTCGGTCAAGTGTAGTTCAAGAGACGCTGACGTCAGCAGGGTATTAGCCGACGTGGGTCACAGGCAAGCAGGCAGAAACCGGCATTGGTTACCTGTGCGTCTAGAGAGCTATTTTCGAGGATAGAACTAAGTGTTTGCATGATGATTTTAAGTTGTAGTCTTAAGTCTGCATCTCTATTATTAGTAAGACTATTTTTAGAGCCCTTGTTCAAGAGGCTCAACTGTTGGTTGTAAATGCATGCTCAAGTCTCCTAATTCTATATGTAGAATTAGATCTTCTTAGCTTATTGTTGTAGAATGTACATGATTAAATGTTGAAATAACAGTATAGAATTGTATAGGTGAATCAATCCAGGTTGTTGGAGTTGATTTTACTTGAGAGAGAGAGCTCTTGAGGGAAAGAGATCTAGAGAGAGATCTGTACATCTGAGAGAGGTGTGAAAGAAAGAAGTTTCTTCAATTGTATTCTTTCTGTAAAGAGTTTAATACAAGTTTTCAGGGTGGTTTCTTGTATCTCTTGTTCTTGCCATTTATCATTCTAGTTACTTATCTATCTGATTTAATTCCATGGTTTATTGCTTTAATAAGTGTAATCAAATTGTTGGTTCATCCCCAACAAGTGGTATCAGAGCCTTGGTTGTAGGTTCAGAGCTTGATATCCAATAAGTGGTATCAGAGCTTAGGTTCACTAACAGGTGGTTCAGATCTGTGTAGTGTGTATTGATTACAGGTTACTCATAGGAGTTTCTACAGGGATTTCTATTTGAGTGGAAGAAGCAATGACAAAAAAAAGTAAACTGAGAATGGAGAAGTTTAATGGAAAAAATTATCAACATTGGAGAATGCAGATAGAGAACTATCTGTATCAGAAAGATCTATACTTACCGTTAGGTGGGATTGCAAAGAAGCCCACAAACATGGATGATGAAGAATGGGAAGTTCTTGATAGAAAGGCTCTAGGGTCTATAAGACTGAGTCTAGCATCTACTGTGATATCTAATTTATCACAGGGAAAAACAATGGTAGAGTTGATGACTACTTTAGAAAATTTGTATGAAAAACCCTCAGCTTCTAATAAGGTATATCTTATGAAGCAGTTATTTAATTTGCACATGCAGGAAGGTGGATCTGTATCTAATCACCTGAATGATTTCCATGGAATTGTAAATCAATTAAGTTCAGTCAAAATAGTGTTTGATGATGAAATTAAAGCTATTTTAATATTATGTTCTTTGCCTGAAAGCTGGCATGGCTTAGTAATGGCAGTTAGTAATACTGCATCTGCATCAAATATTTTAAAAGTAGAGGATGTTGTTAGTGTTATCTTGAATGAGGAAATTCGTAGGAAAAGCATAGAAGAGACATCTGGGAATGCTTTAAGTTTTGAGAGTAGGGGAAGGCAAAAAGAGAAGAGCAAGAAAGGGAGATCAATATCTAAGTCTAAGGGGAGAGGTAGATCCAAATTTAGAAATGGCAGGAAGCCACAATGCTGAAATTATAGAAAGATGGGGCACATAAGCAGAGATTGTTGGTTAAAGCCTAAAGAGGAAAATCAACACGAAGGAAAAGAAGAAGCAAAGGTTGCAGGTATTGCATAAGATACTTTAATATTCTCTTTGCATAATAATATAGAATCTTGGGTTTTAGATTCTGGTGCCTCTTTTCATGCTACCCCTAATAGAGAATATTTTAGTGACTATATCCATGGAGATTTTGGAATAGTGTATCTAGGGGATGATGAGCCTTGTAAAATTATTGGCAAAGGTAAAGTGTAGCTAAAAATGCAGAATGGCAACACATGGGTGTTGAGAGATGTTATGCATGTTCCTAGCTTGAAGAGGAATTTGATTTTTGCAGGAAAGTTAGGGGATGAGGGTTGTACAGTAATTCTCACAGTAGAATCTTGGAAGGTGACCAAGGGTGCACTTGTTATGGCCAGAGGTAAGAGAGTAGGTACTCTCTTTTTATGTAATTGTGTTACTAACAATTCTCCTTCTATATTATCTACTTCAGATGTGTATGCAAAATTGTGGCACTCAAGGCTTGGCCACATGAGTGAGAAGGGAATGTCAATTCTTAAGTCTAAAGGTAAGCTTTCAGATTTAAAAAGCATAGATCTGTATTTTTGTGAGCACTGTGTTTTTGGGAAATAGAAGAGAGTGAGTTTTCTCAAGACTGGGTCAACAAAGAAGAAGCATAAGTTGCAGCTTGTTCACACAGACGTGTGGGGACCGGTTCAGGTAGCTTCTATTAGAGGATCACAGTACTATGTTTCGTTCATAGATGATGCTACAATAAAGGTATGGATCTATTGTATTAAGAAGAAATCTGATGTATTTGAGACTTTTAAGATTTGGAAAGCTATGGTTGAGAATGAAATAAGCAGAAGATTGAAGTGCCTGAGATCTGACAATGGTGGTGAGTTCTGCAACTATAAGTTCAACTAGTATTGTTATATGCATGGAATTCGTAGGCAAAGGATGGTTCCAAGAACACCTCAATAGAATGGTATTGCTGAAAGGATGAACAGAAAAATTATGGAGCGTGCAAGGTGTATGAGATTGCATGCTAGTTTGCCCTTAGAGTTTTGGGCAGAAGCTATTGACACTGTAGTGTACCTGATTAACAGAGGACCCTCTACAGCTCTGGATGGTGGAATTCTAGAAGAGGCATGGATAGGTAAAAAGGTAGATCTCTCTTTTCTCAAAGTTTTTGGTTGTGAAGCCTTTGTGCACATTGATAAGGAAAATAGAAAGAAGTTGGATGCTAAGTCTATGAGGTGCACATTTATTGGCTATGGCTCAAATGATTTTGGTTTCAGATTTTGGAATCTAGGAACTAACAAGATAATTAGGAGCGATGACATTGTTTTCAATGAAAAAGTGATGTATAGTGATCAGTTGAAGAAGTTGAATCAATTTGGGCAGAGCAATGGTGAATTGGACAAGGTGACGGTCCAAAATGAGCTTGTGGGAAAAAGAAATAATCTCTTGCAAGAAAACACAGAGACTAACGTCGGTAAGGCAAGAACTAACATCGATAGGATAGAAACTGATGTCAGTCATACAGAGACCGATGTCGGTAGGACAGGCACCGACGTCGGTCAGGCAAAATCGATGTCGACCAGTAACAGGCCTGGAAGTGATCGAGGTCGGTCACTGTCAGAAAATTTGGGTGGACAACATGTTGTGAATGAGTCTCAGACACCCATCAGGAGGTCAAAAAGGGTAAGTAAGCCTCCAATTAGATATTCCCCTTCATTATTCTATTTATTGCTAACTGATGGTGGAGAACCAGAGAGTTTTGAAGAAGCATTACAGGTGGAGTCCAAGAGTTAGTGGGAGCGTGGCATGGTTGAGGAGATGGAGTCCTTAAGAGAGAACCAAACATGGGATTTGGTTGAGTTGCCAGCTGGTAAGAGGACACTGAAGAACAGATGGACCTACAAGTTGAAAGAAGGTGAGAATGGATAGATGAGATATAAGGCCAGGTTGGTAGTGAAAGGATTTGCACAAAAGCCAGGTATTGATTTTGGTGAGATTTTTTCTCCTGTTGTTAAAATGACTTCTATACAGACTGTACTATATTTAGTTGTTATTGAGGATTTACATCTTGAGCAGCTTGATGTTAAGATAGCATTTCTTCATGGAGATTTGGATGAGGAAATATACATGGAACAACCGAAAGGATTTGAGGTCAAAGGTAAGGAGAAGTTAGTGTGAAAATTGAAGAAAAGCTTGTATGGCCTCAAGCAAGCTCCTAGACAATGGTATTTGAAATTTGATAGGTTTATGACTGAGCATGGCTACAGTAGGTGTCAATCTGACAATTGTGTGTATTTTAAGAGATTGAATAATGGTAGATATATTATTTTATTGTTGTCTGTAGACGATATGTTGGTTGCAGGATCACACATGTAAGATATCTCTGAGCTTAAGGTGAAATTAGCTCAAACATTTGCTATGAAGGATTTGGGAGTAGCAAAGAAAATCCTTGGCATGAGCATTAAGAGAGACAAGAAAAATCACAGGTTGATTTTGTCTCAAGAGGATTATGTGGACAAGGTGTTGAAACAGTTCAATATGCAAGATGCTAAACCAGTAAGCACACCTTTGGCTGGACATTTTAAGTTGAGTAAAGAACAATGTCCTAATTCACATGATGAGGTAGAGTACATGAGTAAAGTTCCATATTCTTCCACAGTAGGGAGTTTGATGTATGCAATGGTGTGTACTAGACCGAATATTGCCCAAGCAGTGAGAGTTGTAAGTAAGTATATGGCCAATCTAGGAAAGGAACATTGGAAAGCAGTTCAGTGGATCCTTAGATATCTGAGAGGAACTAGCAGTAGGCATTTGTGCTATGGAGGTTTAGATACTTCTCTACATGGTTATGTAGATTTAGATATGGCAGGTGATTTGGATGGCAGGAGGAGCACCACAGGTTATGTTTTAACTATAGGTGGAACGGTGATTAGCTAGATATCAAAGTTGCAGAAGGTTGTTGCCTTGTCAACTATAGAAGCAGAGTATATTGCAGTCACAGAGGCTAGTAAAGAGATTATATGGATGACACAGTTCATGGAAGAGCTTGGAAAGGAGTGAGAGAGTTGCAGATTGTATAGTGATAGTCAGAGTGCAATTCATTTGGCTAATTTTTTAGCCTTTCATTCAAGAACAAAGCATATACAGCTTAGGTACCACTTCATAAGATAGGTATTAGAGGATGGTGAGTTGAATCTGGAGAAGATTCATACAGATAAGAATCCTACTGATATGTTAACCAAGCTGGTTACAAAGGAGAAGTTGAATCTTCATTCAACTCCTGTTGGTCTTCATGATTGAGTTGAAGATGGAGGAGCTAGAAGATGTTGTTGTATAGGTACTGGTGTAGCTATTTATCTCCAAGTGGGAGATTGTTAAGGTGTGGAGCCTAAAAGCTTCACCAAAGGAGCACATTACCAAAGTTGCAAGTTTACATAATCACCGACGTCAGTCAGGAGAGACCGACGTCGGTCATGTGCAGTTCAAGAGACGCCGACATCGGTAGGGTATCGGCCGATGTCGGTCACAGGCAAGCAGGCAAGAACTAGCATCGGTTACCTGTGCGTCTAGAGAGCTATTTTCGAGGACAAAACTGAGTGTTTTCATGATGAGTTTAAGTTGTAGTCTTAAGTCTGCGTCTCTATTATTAGTAAGACTATTTTTAGAGCCCTTGTTTAAGATGCTCAAATGTTGGTTGTAAATGCATGCTCAAGTCTCCTAATTCTATATGTAGAATTAGATCTTCTTAGCTTAATGTTGTAGAATATACATGATTGAATGTTGAAAGAATGGTACAGAATTGTATAGGTGAATCAATCCATGTTGTTGGAGTTGATTTTACTTGAGAGAGAGAGCTCTTAAGGGAAAGAGATATAGAAAAATATCTGGACATCTGAGAGAGGTGTGGAAGAAAGAAGTTTCTTCAATTGTATTCCTTCTATAAAGAGTTTAATACAAGTTTTTAGGGTGGTTTCTTATATCTCTTATTCTTGCCATTTATCATTCTAGTTACTTATCTATCTGATTTAATTCCATGGTTTATTACTTTAATAAGTGTAATCAAATTGTTGGTTGATCCCCAACATGTATTCTATAGGTTCATAGTCTTCAGATTAATTCTTTCAGCCTTCATGCAAGCCTATCTTTTGGACATTATGTTTTGAGAAATTTTCATACCTAATCTACTTTAGGCTTATTCTTTCATAAGCCTCATTTTGTTAGATAAATTTTTGAAGGCTTCTTGTCTAAGATAATTCTCTAGATAGAATTCATGCTATAGACATTTTGGCCTTAAGGAATTTTGGACTGCATACACTTTCTCGAAACAATTTTTATGATGGATTATCCATTTGACGTTATCTAACTTATCCTTCATAACTTTCATAATGACCCTTAGGCATATGAAAGTACCCTTTAAGAATTTTTAAAGTGCCCTTTTCCCTTTACAAATTAGATCCTTCAAGGCTTTTATCATGGACAAATACCCTATGAAGCAGACCCTTCAGACTATTGCCAAAGTACCCTTTGGCATTTTGGAATTTCCCTTCAAGAATTTTGAAATAACCCTTTTTCATTTCCAACCTATGCTTTAGCTTTTATAAAGTAGACCCTTTAGGCAAACTCCTACCTCAAAGTATACCCTTCGATTTCTTTCCACCTACCTTTTAGAACCCTTCCAGCTAGCCCTTTGGCCCTTTCGATTTGACTTTTTATCCCATTTCATGAGCACTTCCTTTAGGAAACACACCCTTCAAGTTTTCTCCAAGCTAACCTTAGAAACTATTGTTTTATCCCATTTATCTTTTGGGATATACCATTTGGGTGTTTTCCCTACCCCTTGTGCCATGAACCAAAGTGCCCTTCGGTCCTTGTGTTTTGGGCCAATTTTCATGAACTAATCCTTCAGGTTTGGTTAAGCCTACCCTACCAGATATTTATATTAAGTTGTGTACCCTTTCCAAGTGGCCACATACACTTTGGATATTTTGAAAAGGACCTTTTAGCCTTTAGATAATATTTAAATGCCCTTTTTCTTTTCTAACACATCCTTTTAGAATTATAACTCAGAGACTTTTTCATGTAGCCATTTCCTTCAAACCTTTTCTTTCAAGCATTTTATTTGATGCAAAATCCCTAAGATAATTCCCCTAAAAGGCACTTGCCCTTTGTACTTCCTGAACTGACCCTTCAAGTTAAAGGCACATACCCTTTAGGTTTTGTTGAGCCTACCCTTTAGGACCTTTGAAGTGACCCTTATCCATATGAAAGTTCCCTTAAAAAATCAAAGGTGCCCTTCAAACCCTCCAAGATACCCTTCAAAAATATTAGAAGTGCCCTTCAGCTTTTATCAAGTATACCCTTTAGAACTTTTGTCAGACAAAATGCCCTACGAAGTTGACCCTTCGAACCAAAAATACTCTTTGGGAAGTTTAAAAATACCCTTCACCCATGAACTATCCCTTTGAGATAATTTTTTTAGGACTATTTCCCAATGAAAATACTCCTTTGAAATAATTATTATAAGCACTATTTTTGAAACAATTCCCCCAAGGGAATTATCCATAAACATTGACATGAAAGCACCTTTTCAACATTATGATCCTAGGTGTTTTATTGAAAAACACTATTAAAATTATGCTATACTTAACTAGGCAATGATAAAATATTTCCTATTTCATAAATTCTAAAGGCTTCCACCAACCCAAGCTAACAAATTTGAAAAGTGAACGTTGCATATTTAATATCGCATGAACTGATATTTAATGTAGGATCTTATATAGATGATATATAGCCATTGAATATGTCATTTGCATCCAAGTTAAATTTCAATTGAAGCATATTCATTTATAACAATGATCAAGATCCATATTTCATTCTATGAGTAAACAATGACTAAGCTAAGAGCCACAGTAATTATATAGTACATACAATATCAAAAGAAATTTTAGCAATCTAGAACATGCAACTATGGCTTCTACCTCCAACACATTTTGAGGAACCAATCCTCCCTTTGCATTTTCAATCAAGGATTATACAAAATTCAAAGACACCATATTCAACACATAAGTATTTTAAGATAAGAATCATAACTATTCACAACTCTGGGATGTTATTAATTCAATCAACATGTTTTTAGTAGATGATGAAACAACACTCGTAAAAAGGCTATTTGTCCAAGAGATTCTATGCATTTCACCATGGCTAAACCATAACTTATGTCTTTTATACACCTCCTCAAGGATTTTTTTTTTGGTAAAATATCACAAGATACATACTTGTTTTATTCTCATGGTGACACATTGGTCGCATGCATATCCAGGAATGATTTTCAAAGATATCTATCTCTTATCATCCTAGATGCCTACTATTACAAACATACGTGGGTAAAATTCAATGGAAAAACCTCAATCCCAAAGGTTCTCTCCTCATGGTTACCCTCTGATCAATCTATCATCTGGCAAGGATCAAAGTTGAAGGGAGTGATCCCAATTGATAAATTTAGAATGGGAATCTAGATAGGTATGGTTTTACTTAATGGATTATATGGTATGCCCAGCATCCATTTTGTAAATTTAGATTGGGTGACACTACTATACATGATGTTACCTATGCCCTGAGGGAAGTCATTAGTTTGATATTACAAGAGTAAATTCTACATAAGGCTAAATGTCCCACCCCCATAAGAGATTTCTATATGATGTCATATTTGGTCAACACAGTCATGGGAACCTGTTGTAAGGACTTGGCAAATCTATGGACTCTAGCCATAGATTGCATAAAAAATAGAATCTATTACCACTTTCATTTCTTTCACGTATACACTTACCACAAGTTTATGGTTAAGATATGTAAAGACATTTATCCATAGGTGTGCCAAGCCATTCATATCTCACCCATGCCTCATCTTGGAGAAAATATTCTAAAGAATCTACGTGGAAAAGGAGATTTTTTCCTATACCTAGACATTACTATCACCATGATCTAGGGTAATAAGGTGGAGCCATTATGTCTCCCAAGATATGTACCTGATAATTTGGCCAAGCAATAAATTGCTTTCCAGTTGTAGAACATTAATGAGGAGGATTTGGTTAGGCAAAAGAAAGGCTTATTATTTGGGAGCCTAATTTCAATTGGTAGAATGTCATATACTATGAGAAAACATCTTGAAGATGTTGAAGGAAGGTGAAATTGATATGGTTTCCTTACAATGGCACATAGAGACTAAAACCCCCATGGGAAAATTCAGTGGCATATTTATGGTTTCAACATTCCTTATTGCCATCAACCCTATTATTATGAATTTATTTTCATGAATGCTCAGTTAGATGAATAAATACTAGAATGAGCACAAATTTGTAGGTTACATGAAGATCATTTGAAAATTATCCAAGCCAAACCTAGTATCTTCACTACAAAACTAGATAGTCGAAGAGCTCTCTTCAAAGGATGGCAACATTCAAACATTAGAGGGGGAAATATAAAGAGAAGGAAGTCTCCTGATCTCAAGGACTTATATTAAATTTGAAATTAAAATTAGTCAAGAAAGAACCAAGGCTCCTTGAACCTAGTATATAGAGAGGAGGAGAAAGGGAAGACCCCATCAATTTGCACTCTGATGAGGACAAGATGTAAAAAATACCTATTGCCAACACATGTCAAGTTCCCATAGCTACCCCCATATGTCTATTGCTTCATCTATTGGGGTATATATTACACAAGTAGCAACACTACCTTTCAGGGCTCTCCCTTTAAAAGAAAGACACATTTTGTTTATATTAGTAATCCCAAGACTCCTATAGGTAGCCCAATAGTGCAGACATATTAAGGCCTTCTTATTTCACCTCCAAGCTCACAACCACCAAGAGAAGATGTAGTCATCATCAAAGACATAACAAATGATTCAAATGAAGAGGCTAAGTTAGAGATAACCAAAGCTATGAGTCTTTAGGGTGATCCCATCGAACTACATCTTTAAAGTACACATACCTTCTTTGGCTTCCCTTTGACCTTAATTTCTATCATTGATTAGGTACCTATCTCTTCTATATAAGTCCCCATTCCCTTTACTTCATCCACCCCCTTATTTCCTTCCACCTCTACATCTATTCCTTCCATTTCCATAACCACTATTGATCCATCCATTATCACTACCATACCATTTCCCATGGTTATTCATTTTATACCTATTAGTAATTTTGATGTGAGATGTCACAAGAAGAATAAGGAAACCAAGATAGTTCAAACTACTCTGGACACCCTCCAACTTCATGTCCAATAGACATAGCTCTCCCTTCCACTCCCCACTTCCACTTCTATAGAAGGAATCACAATAACTAGAAAAAGTAGGGGGAGGAAGGCAAAACCTCACATAGTTTTAGTCCACCCATTTCCTCAAGTTAGAGGAGTAGATTGGTCAAAAATAATATGGCCTTCCTTTCCTAATGTCTTTACCAAAGATAATAATAAAAGGAAGAGATAAGAAGAGGAGGCTGAACAAGAAATGGTTGTTATAATTACTGATATGCCCTCAACATTCCACCTTTGGCCATAGACTTGAGGAGTCAAATTCCAACTTATAAGGTCACTGAACTCCCCTTTGTGTCTACTTTACTTGACCCCCTAACTTGTTCAATCCAAAGAGTTAAGAAGAGAAAATTTGAGGATGACCAAGGTGCAAGCATCATCCTTGAAGAATAACAGCCAGTATTCTCCCTCACTAAGAGGCAGAATAGGTAGCTAGGGGATTTTAAATATGAAGAGAATATTTTAGACCTATTTCAAGCACACAAATATGTAGTGTTAACAATCCATGAAGGCATGGAGTTAGCTTGATAAGAGCTAGAGGAAGAAGTATAGGAATTATGAGCATACATTGAGTAGCTTAAATAACAATCTAGCATAGTGCATATTCCTATAACTATCAAGGCTACGATTAGGGAGGCCATCTCTAGATTTATAATTTTTTAGAGGCTATGTAACTCATGAAGGTTGAGATGCCACCTCATATGAATCAATAAAATCAACTCTATAGCTCTTTGGCTCAAGATAGTACTAGGCTTAAAATGCTAGTTTCCTATACAGGTAACTCATTGTATAGCCACCTTAATCTAATGACTACATTCAAGGCATATAATGCCTTGAACCTAGATGTCATCAGACATGAGGAGTTTAAACAGTGGTTGAAGGCAATTGCAGCCTTAATTCTAGAGTATCAAGTGTATGAGGCCTAACTCTTCCAAGTTTTAAATGAGATGAAATTTTCTAAAGCAAGGGATTCTATAGGTAAATTAAGTAAATTAAGGAGGAAGGTGACTGAAGTGGAGATTTTTATGAGTGAGTTCCAGCTAAGGAAACATGAATATGCAAGAATCCTCAGGAAAATCAAGAGACTTCAACAACCTTCATTACTTAACTTAGACATCATTCACCAACAACATGAGGTAGCACATAAACCTTATTAGTATAAAAAGGTGAAGAAGAAGAAGTAGACATCTAGCAGTGTTGCTACATTTCTAGCTTCTACTTTAGCTTCTACTCCTACTAAAGCCCATGCAACACTTCAGACTACACAGCCTTAGGCTTGTGCATGTACAAATCCTAGTGGCAAATATATTTAGATTCTCCTTGTAAATTAGACAAATCATTATAAAAGTAACCTTGTATTTATTGAAGATGCACATGTTGCATGATTTTTTTATAAAGTCAGTCTATTTATAGCTTTTTTATCCTAAATAGTTTTGACTACAGTTAGAACTATATGTTCTAACTACCACATGTAACAATCATGCATAGACTTGAAGGATGAGGAAAACCCTTTCCCAAGATATAAAAATACAATTGTACCACCCAACCTTATTTTTTTGTCAGATAATTTTGGAATATAGAGCGGTGAGCCATTTTTGGTTTTCAAGTGAAGTGTTTGAATATTTTCTTTCCACTATTATGTTATTAGTTATTATTTAATGGTTGTTTGTTTCAATAATATTTAGTGTGTTAATGTTAGAAATATATTCTTGACTTATTTGATTAATATGTTAATCCTAGATGTACAATATCTATTAAAGATTGGTAAATTTATTGATTAAAATAGTTAAGTCAGATTGAATCATATTTCTAGATGTGTATTCATGTTTTCTGAGTGTCTATTATAGTTGCCTTAGATAATTCATTAGCACAATCCATAATCTCTTGATTAAAGGGTGTGTAATAGCTACCCTAATATGATCAACCTTTGTTTAAGGCTATTGAAATCCTTACATCTCTATTCACCTAGACTCCTTAGTCATGCTTGCCTACTTGTGTGCAATTATTACTAGTAATAGGCACTAGTTTTAAGAAAATATAGGTCTATCCAAAAACCAACCAACAGAGTAATTCTTAGGACCCATAGATATTTCTTTTCTACCCTACCTTACTCTCTTTTTATGTTTTGTTACAAATATCTACCCACTCTAAATTAGAATCCAATCACCCATGAAACTCACGTAAGATTTCACTCTATTAGAGATTCACACCTCCATCCAAAAACCTTGTTAACAACATACATACCCTACAAGATATTCCATCAATATGTTTTCAAAGACCACATATCTACAACTCATGCCCTAAAGTGGAGTCTACCTCCATTGAGATCCTAAAATGTTAGAGGCTACCTCATTATAGCTGTGGAGTGCATAAAACCCACATCAATAGTTTTATTGACACTAAAAGGAGGGCCTAAGTTTAATCTTAATAATAGAGGTTAATCATTGATAGATTTGAATTGGAATCACCCAAGAGAGTGACTAGATCTAATTCCTAGGTTGGCTTATTAGTATCACCTTTATCAAACCATAGGAGACCTAGAGTTATGCCAATAGCTCCAGCTCAAAACAATCCACCTCCACTAGGGCACTCTTTGCCCATGAGGACCCTTGTGCTTGTTAATCAACTAATGGCTCATAAATAGCCCTAGTTAGTTAGATCTACCATTGCCATCCCATGGGATGTGCATGATTTACCTTAAAACCCCAAAAATTATCTACCATCCTTTTTCTCCTGCAAGGCTAAGGACTACAGAAGAGCATATTAAATCTATTAAAGCTACTTTAAGATTAATGAATGCAGTGGATGAAGATATTGCATGTCATTTATTCCCTTTTACTTTAATATATGTTACTTATGATTGGTATTTGAATCTAATGGAAAAATCCATCACTAATTAGAAGGATTATCAAATAGCTTTTCTTACATAGTTTGGACAGGTCACCAATCTTGGATTGTTATATCAGTGCTTTACTAACATGAAGAGATAACCTAATGAACCCATCCATGCTTTCAATGAAATATTGTAGACAATGTACAATTGGTTCACCCCTAGGTACAAACCACAAATGGCATTAGCACTAGAGATGTACAAAAATGCCTTAGATCCCATTACCATTATGTTCCTAAGAAGGGCAGCTGATACCAATACTTTGACATTAGCATTCAAAAAAGCCATTAACATTGATATAAAACTCAATCCATAGACACCTAGGGTACACAACATCAACAATGGAATCCTAACACTTAATTTGATACCACATGTGAAGTAGAATGTCCTAGCATATAATCAAAATCAGCTATACATACTGCCTCTATTGACATAACCAAATTTTGGCAATTTGAACAATCATGAGACAAGTAATAGTTACCAATAAAACCATCATGTAATTTCACTTCTTACATCTATTCTACAAGGTGTGGATTCCATAAAATTTGAATTGGATTCTATTTAGATAATGGTTCAAAAATTGAGAAATTTTTTTTTAATATGCAATGAAATCTAGGCAATGTCAATACTCAGATGGGTAACAAAATGCTAGATTCTAAAGATATAACAGTCCATTTAATAGGCCTAAAAATAACATGGATCAATCTGGTAGACTCCTAGAAATCAACATCGCTAAAACAACTCTCCCTAATTGGTGTAGGATACACAATATGCCCCAACACAGTGAGATTGATTGTGTTGAGTTTTGTACAATGTTTAAGATCTTCCAAAGGGAAGTGATTAGGTAGGATCAGATGAATAATCTACTAGAATCTCATTTAAAACTTAGATATTCTAGCATAACCATGTTCTTTAAGACTCACAAATTTCCCTTTCTAGGAGACGATGATAATGAACTAGAGGATAATACAGCTGGGGTCCATGCTTTTCAATAGTTTCAAACAGGT
Organism: Torreya grandis; assembly: GCA_037957365.1. Classification (NCBI taxonomy): domain Eukaryota; kingdom Viridiplantae; phylum Streptophyta; class Pinopsida; order Cupressales; family Taxaceae; genus Torreya; species Torreya grandis. The sequence continues at coordinate 191,007 of JARHVA010010008.1, forward strand.
GCATACAACTTGAGGAACAAGTAGCCTTTGACCACATCAACTCCTCTAAACACCAAAAAAATTCTACCCAATCTCAAAGTAGAAAATAATACACCCCCTCTGAGAGGGAATGATTGGCTATCAAGAAAGGAAGAATCGAGTAAATTTAGAGGATACAACATCATGGAAGATATGAATAAAATCAAGGTAAATATCATGCTTCAAGATTTAGCCCAAATCAATGAACAAAAGGAGCTATTATGGAAGTCTATTACTGGAAATATCCCTATGAATAAAACTAAAACAACTTTAGACAAAGAAAAAGAAGCAAAAGTAGCTGACACTAATGTCATCTACAAGAGTAAGCCCAAAGTACCATGATTCTTACTAACCATCACAGCATTTGGTAAGAATATTCATAACTATTTGGTTGATTCTAAGGAATTTACAATGATTATTATTATGTCTACATGTAAAAATGTGGTCTTACTCCTAACCCTTCAAATAGATCAGTCTCTCAACTAAATAAAATAGTAATACCCATAGTGGGAGAGCTGAATAATGTACACATCCAAGTAGCATCACAACTTAGAGTCTAGATGACTATCGATATCTTAACAATGGACATATTTAAAGGATGTGAATTACTATTGAGCAAAGACTGGTCCAAAATGCTCAATGGGTACATTTCCATAAACTTCTCACACATCTAGCTACCATGGAGAGGAGTTACAAATCAAATTAGAATTGATAGAGAACCTAGGATAAAATATCCTATCACTAATTACAACATCAAAAATGAAGAGGTAAAGTATGATTCTCCCTCATTAGGCATCTATACTTTTACCATTCACAATTTAGTGAAAAATATGGAACCTGAAGGTTCAAATCAACTATAGACAATGTTTTTTGATGGAGCTAAATCCAAGCAAGGATCAAGTGTATGAATTGAGCTAATTGATCCTCAAGGTAAGAAGTTATTGGCTACCTACAGAATATAGTTTCCATGTATGAATAATAGAGCTGAGTATGAGGCTCTAATCTTAGGAATATAGTTTGCATTGAAGAATAATATAAAATAGATTAAAGTATTTAGGGACTCAAAGATGGTAGTTCACCTAATAAGAAACAAATACCAATGAAATTATCTTAATTAAAGAGGTATAATCACAAAGTGTGGGACTTAATTGAAAGCTTTGAATATTTTAACATAGTGTCACTCCCAAGAGAGCAAAACCAAGCCATTGATTCATTGGCCACTACTGCTGCCAATCTAGAACCACTACAAGAATCCAAGGTAAAAATATTTTTTATTGATTGGTTCTTTATCCCTATGTTCTAAATAATGTAGAAAACTTCCAAGTTTTTTATGATGACTAGTAGATCATCAAATTATTAACTCATTTAGGGAAGTTTAAGTCCCAAATCATCAATGAAAAGGATGTCAATTACCTTTGTCAAGAGGAAATGGATAGAGAAGGTAATATCTAGCTTAAAGAGAATCAAATACTAGTCAGCTTAGTCTCCTTGAAAATATATTTTGACTTGGATCCTTAGGCACAACAACTTAGGTAGCCTAAGATCAATGAATCAGACTTGAAGAAATAAATCTAGGAGATGAACATAATCTACATTATGTCAATATTGGTCTTAGTTGTACTCCTAAGGAAAGATAATGAATGAGGGATTTAATCTCTTAGTATAGGGATGTTCTTACATAGACATATAAGGACCCAAAAGTGTATGGCCCCCAGGTCATCACTCACACAATTCCTTTGAAGAAAGACCATAATCCATTCAAACAAAGGCAAATACCAGTGAACCCCATTCTAGAGCCTCTTATTCAGAAAGAAGTGGAGAAGTTATTAAGTGCCAAAATTGTCTTCCCCATAAGGCACTCCACCTGGGTGGCCAATTTGGTCTTAGTAAGAAAGAATAATGGAAAAATAAGACTATGCATGGACTTTAGAAATATTAATAAAGCTTTTGAAATACATAATTACCCTTTACTATCATTGGATGAGGTAATACAAATTATAAGTGGTTTTGAAATAATGTCATTTTTAGATGGATTTTCATGTTATAATCAAGTATTAGTGCAATCTGAGGATCGGATGAAGAATGAGTTTACCATGAAATTGGGAACATACACATATAAAAGGATGCCATTTGGCCTAATCAATGTAAGATCTACCTTTCAATGTGCCATAGATCATGCCTTTAAGGGATTGACTAGAAAATGCATAATTATTTATATGGATGATCTCATAGTATTTTCAAAGAATAGAAAAGATAATATAGCTCACCTAAAGTCTATATTTGAGTGGTGCAAAATATTTGGTGTTTCATTAATTCTAAAAAAAAATTATATCTAGGGTAACTAAAGGCAAACTATTGGGACACATCATCACTAAGGATGAGATCACCTTTGATCCTAATAGAATCTAGGAAATTTCAAAGATTCATCTAACAAATAGTAAAAAGGAGATAAAATCATTCTTTAGAAATATCAACTTCTTTAGGAAGTTTATCTCAGGGTTTATCAAGATTGTCAAGCCCCTAAATGCTATGCTCAAACAAGATGCTAAGATAAAATGAATATTCAAGGCCAAAAATTCTTTTCAAAACTTCAAGGATGTGATATCACAAGATTCAATATTAATCATTCCAGACTTTACAAAGGATTTCTATCTATACTCCTTTACTTCTAAACAAATAATTATTACTATCATCATATAGAAGAAGGATGAGATAAAACATCTGATTGCCTTCATGAATACAAATTTGAAGGATGCAGAGCTCAAATACTCCATGATTGACAAGTAGATCTTTACCCTTGTTAAAGTAATGAATTAATTTAGGCATTATAGTTTGAGGAACACAACCACTGCTATTGTTTTAGACCCTAATGTTAAGCTCACCTTATCATAGAATGAGCTAGGAGAACATTGAGGGAAGTGGATGACTAAGCTCCAGGAGTTCAACATAGAAATTAGGCCTACAAAGATTGTTAAAGGATAAAGCATTATTCAACTCATGATTGAGCCCAACCCATGAATCACTGTTGATGAGATATGTGAAGCATAAGTTTCTAAAGGTGAGTGGTACTCAAACATAGTTCAATACTTACTTATAGTAACTTGTCCCCAAAAATATAATAGAGAAAGAAGGAGAGCTTTAATACTCAAAGATGATCATTTCATGATCAATAAAGGAGTCATCTATAGAAGGAACTATGAAGGTATATATCTTATTTCGATATCCATAGAAGAGACCAAGGAAATCCTCAAAAATCTACATCAAAAGATAGGTAGTGGTCACCCAGCTGGCAACACCATAGCCAATAAAATATTGAGGTTGGGATACTATTGACCAACCATCTTTAATAATGCTCACATGCACATCAAAACTTACCATGAATGTTAAGCATTAGCTAAAAAGGAGGTTCACGTAGCCATGCCACTACAACTAGTTGTTGAAAGAAGGCTATTTACATAGTGGGGCTTGGACTTCATTAGTGTAATCAACCCAAATTATTTAATCACCCATAAATTTGTCTTAATGTTTATAAATTATTGTACTAGATGGACAAAATTAGTTTTCACAAAGAATCGCAAAGCATAAGATGTGATTCACTTTTTGGAGGAACATATTACTACTAAATTTAGCACCCCCATCTCTCTAGTGTGTGACAATTGAGCAACCTTTATATTAATAAAGTTCACTGATTGAGCACATAACCATCAAATTATAATCAGGTTAGCTTTTAACACTACCCTTAGTAGAATGGATTAGCTGAGTCAAAAAATAAAAATCTGATTGAGGCAATCAAGAAATCAGTAGGGGACAAGCCTAGAGACTGGCATAATCTACTAAAGTATGTTCTTTGGGTAGACAAGATGAGATACAAGCAAGCCTTAAAAGGTTCACCTTACCTACTGGTGTATGGTTACAAACTAGTTTTCTCCATCACATTGAAGCTTCCTACTTATCAGTTCATATAAGATTACATGGAACCAAATGACAAATCAAAATCAAGGTTGCTTGATATAATAGAGATGGAGGATTCAAGAATAGAAGCTCTACAAACATTTGAAAAAAACCAATATGTAGTTAAAATGTGGTTTGATAAAAGAGAAAAATTCAAATCATTCAAAATGTTGGGTATGGTGTTATTATGAAATAAAGCCCATGAAAAGAAAGGATAGCATGACAAGTTTGCTCCATTGTGGATTAGACCATATCATATTTCAGAGATCATGGGCAATAATGTGTTTCATCTCAATGACCTCTAGGGTAATGAGCTTACATACCTAGTTAATGGATAGTTCCTAAAACACTACTTCAGAGTTGTTCCATCTAGGGATATTACTGATTGAGAGGATTCAGATGAACTTAGACGTAGGTTTCATGGTTTCCTAGATTAGATTTCCATGCTTTCTAGAATAGTTACTTTCTTTCTAGATTAGTTTTTCTTGGTTTTCTTTGATGATTAGAATTGTGTTCACTCTTGTTATTTCCAAAATGAATCCAAAACAACTAAGTAGAAGAATTGTGAAAAGGGGGAAAATTAAAATCTTGACACATTTGGAGATTAATATATAGTTTGGGTATATCTCTATGTTTTGAGTTCTTTAGAATGATAATGGACAACCAGAGATTATTTTGGATGATGTCACAATTAAATAATTTTCTCAAGCATGTGGAAGTTGATTTCATAGTATTCATACAAATTTATAAAATTTTCTTTTTTTATTAGATCAAATGCAATTATCAAGATAATACTTGTTGTAAATGATAATTCTAGGTGTAGATCTGGATGATAGGGATGTTCTAGTAATGATTTGTTTTTTAAAATTACACCAGCTCACTGGGGTTCTAACTCTTCTCTTTCAGAATAAAAGAAAACAAAATAAAAGAAGAAAGAACCAATGAGTTCAAAATAGCAAAATAAGACCTAAAGAAATTAAAATCAAGGGGCTCACATGATAAAACAAGGTCAATGTACCATTCATCATGATCAAAATAAAATGATGGAAGGAGAAGAGAAAGAGCCTAAGGTATCTCTGTCGGGGCTATGGATGCCTAGCTAGCAATAGAGAAATGTTTGAGTTTCCCTTATTTTCAAAAGAAACTAGAACGAAACCTACAGCCTTATCAAAACCTTAGAAAAACTTATCATAGTAAGGGGTAAATGAATTACACACTTAACACACACAAATCCAAAAAAATTGAAGGAAAGTATGTTGTGTGAGGTTACTCATGAGTTTCTTTCATGTTTTTGATTTAAGTATTCTTTTATGGCATACTTCATAATTAATTTAGGGTTACAAACCAAAGTTCTAGGTTCTCAAATACTCAGGAGCATTCCCCCTATAATTTGTCACTTATTTTACCTAAACACCCCCCTCCCCTTTGTCTTATGGAAAAATGGGGACCCATATTTTTGTTCAAAATATAATCTTAATGAAGAATCCCTTTTATATGTTTATGTAAATTTTGGGGAATCTAGGACATTTCATTTTTTTTTACAGATGATATTGGCATGGTGTTTATTGTTTTTATGAGACTAACTTGTGTATTTAAGATGTATTCTTCAAGTTCATAGTCTTTGGATTAATTATTTCACCCTTCATGTAAGCCTATATTTTAGATGGTATGTTTTAGGAAATTTTTAGACCTACTCTCCTTCGAGCTTATTATTTTTAAAGCCTCATTTTATTAGAGAAATTATTGTAGGCTTCTTGTTTAAGATAATTATCTAGATAGAATTCATGATACGGACCTTTTGGCCTTAAAGAATTATGGATAGCATACACTTTCCCAAAATAAATTTCCTAATGGATTATCCCTTTGACCCTATCCAACTTATCCTTTAGAACTTTCAAAAGGACCCTCATGCATATGAAAGTACCCTTCAGGAATTTTAAAAGTGCCCTTTGGCCTTTACAAAGTATATCCTTCAAGGTTTTTGTCATGGACAAATACCCTATAAAGTAGACCCTACAGACTATTGCCGAAGTACCCTTTGGCATTTTGGAATTGCCTTTTAGTACTTTTGAAATTCCCCATTTTCCTTACCATCCCACCCTTCAGCCTTTAAAAAGTACACCCTTTGAGTAGTCTCCTACCTCAAATTAGACCCTTTGATCTCTTTTCACCTACCCTTTAGAACCCTTCCATATAAACCTTTGGCCTTTTTGAATTGACCTTTTATCCTCTTTCTTGACTACTTCCTTTAGGACACATACCCTTCAAGTTTTGTGTAAGCTACCCTTCAGAACTATTTTTTTATCCCTTTTATCTTTTGGGATATACCCTTCAAGTTTTATCCTTGCCCGTTGTGCCATGAACCAAAGTGCACTTTAGCCTTTACATTTTGGGCCAGTTACCATGAATTGATCCTTTGGGTTTGGTTAAACCTACCCTACCAGATCTTTGTCCTAATTTATGTGCCCTTTTCTAAGTGGCCACATACCATTTGGATCTTTTGAAAAGGAACTTTTGGCATTTAGGGAATATCCAAATTCCCTTTTTCTTTTTCAATATATCCTTTGAGAATTTCAACTCAGAGCCTTTTTCACATAGATATTTATTTTGGACCTTTTGTTTTGAGAATTTTATTTGATGCAAAATCCCTGAGATAATTCCCCTAAAAGGAACTTGCCCTTTGGACTTCCTGAACTAACCCTTCGAGTTAAAGGCATATATGCTTTAGGTTTTACTAAGCCTACCCTTCTAAACCTTTGAAGTGACCCTTAGTCATATGAAAGTGCCCTTCAAAAATCAAAGGTGCCTTTCAAACCCTCCAAACTACCATTTGGAAATCTTAGAAGTGCACTTCAACTTTTATTAAGTAGACCCTTTGGGAATTTTGTCATGGATAAAATGCCCTATGAAGTGGACCCTTCAAACTAAAAATACCCTTCAGGAAGTTTGAAAATACCCTTCAACCATGAACTAGCCCTTAAGGATAATTATTTGAAGACTTATACCCAACAAAAGGACTCCTTTAGAATAATTTTCATGAGCACTTTGTCCAAAATAAACCCCCCTAAGGGAAATATCCATGAACATTCACCTGAAAACACCTTTTAGACATTATGCTCCTAGGTATTTTATTATGAAAAACACTATTAAATTTATACCATACTTAACTAGGCAATGATAAAATATTTCCTATTTGATAAACATTAAAGGCCTCCACCAACCCAAGCTAACAAATTTTGAAAGTGAATGTTACATATTTAATATCATACGAATTGGTATTCAATGCAAGATCTTATATAGATGATACACAGCCATTGAAGATGTCATTTACATTTAAATTAACTTGTAATTGAAGCATCTTCATTTCTAACAGTGATAAAGAGCCTTAGTTCATTATGTGAGTAAACAATAGCTAAACTAAGACCCGAGGTAATTATAAAGTACATAGTGTATCAAAGGAAATTTTAGTAGTCTAGAACACGTAGCTCTGGCTTCCACTCCAGGATGTTCTAAGGAACCAATCCTCCATTTGCATTCTCAATCAAGAATTATATATAATTCAAAGACACCATATTTGACATAGAAATATTTCAAGATAAAATCATAACTATTCACAACTCTAATATGTTATTGATTCAGTCGCCATGTTTTTAGTAGATGATGAAAAAACACTAGCAAAAAAGCTATTTGTCTAAGAGTTTATATCCTATAAATGCCAAAGGTTGCATTTTTATATGGATAAACCAAAATTTATGCCATGTATAGACCTCCTTAGGTATTTTTTATTTTCTATATAAATATCATAGAATATGTACTTGCTACATTATTTTAGCAAAATAGTGGTCGCATGCATATCCAAGAATGATTTTCAAATATATCTATCTCTTATCATTCTAGACACCTATAATGATAAACATACATGGGTATAATTTAATGGAGAAAACTCAATCCCAAAGGTTCTCTCCTCATGGTTATTCCTAAACCAATCTATCACCTTGCAAGGATCTAAGTTGAAGGGAATGATCCCAATCAACAAATTCAGAATGGGAATCTGGATAGGTATAGCTTTACTTAATAGATTGTATGGTATGCCTAGCATCCATTTTTTTAATTTATATTGGGTACCACTACTATACATGATGTTATCACAAGATTTTGCCTATGCCTTAAGGGAAGTCATTAGTTTAAGATTGTGAGAGAAAATTTTACATAAAGCTAAACATCTCACCCTCATGAGATATTTCTATCTGATGTTATATTTGGTTGACACAGTCATGGGAACTTATTACAAGGACTTGTGTAATCTATGGGATCTAGCCATAGATTACATAAAAAATATAATCTATGACCACTTCTAGTTCTTGAACATATACTCTTACCACAAGCATATGGTCAGGATATGCAAAGACATTTATCCACAGGTGTGGCAAGCCATTCACGGCTCAACCATGCCTCATCTTGGAGAAAATATTCTAAAAAATATGAGTGGAAAAAGAGATTTTTTCTTGCACCTAGACATTAATTTCATCATGATCTATGAAAATAAGGTGGAGCCCCTATGTCTCCCAAGATATGTACCCGATAAGTTGGTCAACTAGGAGACTATTTTCTAGTTATGGAACAACATTAAGGAGGATTTAGGTAGGCAAAAGAAAGGCTTATTCTTTGGGATCCTAATTTCAATTGGTATAATGATGTATACTATGAGGAAACATCTTGGAGAGTTGGAGGAAGGCAGAATCAATATGGTTTCCCTACAATGGCACGTAGAGATTGGGACCCCTATGGGTGAATACAGTAGCATATTCATGGTTTCAATATTCCTTATTGCTATCAACCCTATTCTTATGTATTTCTTTTCATAAATGCCCAGCTAGATAAAGAAGTGTTGCAATAAGCATAAATTACTGATTTGTAGGAAGATCATTTGAAAATGATCCAAGTCAAACCTAGTATCTCCACTAGGGAACTGGATAGCTGAAGATCTCTCTTTAAAGGATGGTAACATTCAAACTTTTAGAGGGGTCAATATGAAGAGAAAGAAGTTTACTCATCTTAAGGACTTCCATTAAATTTTAAATTAAAATTATTCAAGAAAGAAACAGTGCTCCCTAAGCCTAGTCCAAAAATCAACTAGCAGAGTAATTCCTAGGATCCATAGAGATTTCTTTTTTGACCTACCTTACTATCTTTTTATGTTTTGTTATAAATATCTATCCAATTTATATTAGAAGCCAATCACCCATCCAACTCGTATAAGAATTCACTCTGTTAGAGATCCACACCTCCATCCAAAAACCTTGTTAACAAGCTACATACCATATCAGCTATTCCATCAATAGGTTATCAAAGATTGCGCATCTATAACTCATGTCTTGGAGTGGAGTCTAACTCCATTGAGATCCTAAAACATTAGAGGTTACCTCATTATGGTTTTTGTGTGTATAAAACCCGCATCAACACAACCTTTGTTGGAAGGCTAAATATAATTGAAAAATACAAAAAATAAGAGCTTTATTGAAAATATGAAAGGTTTCTAAGCAAATTTGATTCTGATAACCTCCATCAGGGCTATGGATACCTAGTTAGTAGTAGAAAAATGCCTACGTCTTCCCTTTTCATAAATCATGATTAATAATGAATATTTGAATATGCTATAAGTCAATGTTAATGATTCAGGTCATGAAATATGGAACTTTTTCTCCAAATTCAATGGAAATTAGTGAATCAATCAAATCACACACATAATATGACTAAGTTTGTATGTTTAAGCCCAATTCTACATTTGTAAGACTTATTTTAATCATGAATTGATCTTAATAATGTTACATGATCATGTGGAATGAATAGTCTATTTATTAGTTTAAACCAAGGTCTATAGATTCTAACATTTTGTAATGTTTCTCCTAGAATTCACCATTTGTTGAGGATAACATACCCTCATTTCTAAAAAAATGAGGACCCTTGCTCAATTTTTCAAATTATGTTAGAAATTGTGCATTCAAGTTGATCAATGTGAATTATTTGAATATCATGGTTCTCATCTAGCTTAATTGACATGTTTACATATAATCCTTGTTTGAATTCATCCAATTTAGCTAACATTTTATTCTTATATTTCCTTGTTATATGTTTAATGGAGATCCATTTGAATAAATAGTGTTTAGGGTTTTATGCTTTAATGCTAATTTGAACCTTTTGTTAACCTCTAATCTCAATAAATTGATTAAATCCATGTTTAAATGATGTTGAAAAACCTTAGTCTAAGTATTTTATCCTAAGTTTTTATTTTGAAATGGATTTAAATCTATGTGGGAACATTTTATATATTTTAAACTTAGTTTAAACTTTAGTCTAATCTTTAGTCATGTTTATTAATATGACTAAAACCTTATTCTAAGACTTTATCCTAAGTTATTTATAATCTTGAACCCTTACCTTACTGGTTTTATTTTATTGTGGACAGGAACAAATTAAATGTGGTGTCGTCAAGTGGAAAGATCTTGGGATCTCATGTCAAAGATCAATGGTGCATGGGTAATTTATCAAGTCAAAATATCAAATATACTAAGGAGTAGCACAAGAATGACAAGTGTCACAATATTAATGAATCCAAAATAAATCAATATAACATGGATGTGAACCATAATTAATAAGTTAGGCTCAAAGATCAATAGTGTGAGTTTAATAGAGCAATGGAGATCCAATGGTGAGTAATGGTCAATAAGTCAAGGATACTAAAAAATAATATGAGAGTGAAAAGTCTCATAATATCGGTAAGTGATCAAGTAGATCAATGGCCTACATTCAATCTTGTGAATAAAGATAAAGATCAATGGTTCACATTTGATCATGCATTTGGTAGATCAATGGTGTGATTCTAATCTAGTAGAAGGAAGATCAATGGCCCACATTTGATCATACATTCAAGATCAATGGTGAAAGTAGAGTCAAAAATTCAAAGATCCTAGATCAAACAAGATGATGCCACATGGCATGAGAGTGTTCAAGAAATGAATACTATTTTCAAGGTATACAAAGAACCCATAGAGCTACCAAGTGTGTTGATCTTGGAAGCTCAGAAGGAAGATCAATAGCCAAAAATAAAGTTAAGGCTAGAGGAATTCTTAAGAGATCAATGGTGTGAATTTGATTGAGCTTCAATATTACATTAGGTAATGACATGTGTCCAAAAGCAACAAATAGTCACATTTTAAATAAATGAGCAACATGACATGGCAATGCCATATAAGTAAAACATGTCATATTAGATCTTATGAAATCAAGCATACAAATGGTATAAATGTGAAATCCAAATGCAATCTAAGTCATCAAATCTCATGTTTTAAACTTGTTTTCCACCATTAGAGCTCTGCATAAACCTTTAAAAATCCCTAAGAGTGTATGGGTCACCTTAATTTTTCCCTGGATTCACTGATTTAAGCTTGAAGAGTTGAACTATTATGTGCAAAAGGATAATTAAATGGGAATTATATAAATGGAATATCATAAACATGTTTCAAAGAAAGAATTTGAGCTATATTTGACATTAGATGCTAAAGGATGAGTATTCAAGGACATCGAGTTTGTAGCTACTTCATTGAATACAAGGGATAACAATTGTTCTAAATTATTCTAGACAATTGAAAACCAACTAGTGATCACTAAGGAATAAGAGAAGATACTCTTGGAAAAGAGATTATATGATGACATTATAGCCATCCAGATGATTAGACTTCACTATGTAGCTACAAAACTAGAGGTCCTTCATTACATTGATCTTCATGGTCCCATTTTTAAGGAAGCTAAAATAGACAAGGGTATTTTAATTAATGAACATAATCAAAGGAAAGTTGTTTACATTTCCCCAATTGCCTTTGAGTCTTATTACAATTTGCCCAAGCCCCAGATTGACCTAATGTCTATCAATTCATGGTCCAAATAACATGACATGAAGGACACCCTAGCTATGTGGTTGGAAATTGGTAACCAGGGGTTAAGAACATCCCAATAACTCAATTTAGACCTAGAGTTAGGATGGTGATGACTATGTTGAGCAAGTTGTATGGGTGTGAAACTATAGCATATGTAAATCCAATGTGGGTGACCATGGTATATTTCATCATTGAAAAGGTGATAGTTCCTCCATTGGCTGAGATAATCAGCATCTCCCTGAGTAGACAAATCTATGCAATCAGGCATAGGAAGAGGACTAAGTTTTACATGATGTCATATATTTTAGATGCCTTATGTGTAACCACAAAGATTCCCAACCAGATAGAATGGTCTCCAAGTGGTACTCAAACCATTTCCCAATATTATTCCAAATTGCACATATATAAATATAGATATCACATCTAATTCATTTGTGAGTGTGTCTACCCTACATTAAGTGAAGTTATAACTGGTATTCCTATGGAGAGAGTTATCCTATTGATCAATAAATCTATTGTAGATATGGGAGACATATGGCTATACCCTTACTATACTATCATAAGGATTAAAAGAAGTCAATATGATCCTCTAAAGCTACCAATCCATATATTTTTTAAATTAGTAAAATAAGATGTATCCTACTAGTTATTCCATGGTATAGATGGTTTTTGAAAAACTAAGAGAAAATATCTCCTACACAATTCTCCAATGCAAATTTACAAAACTATATTTAGACAATGGGATCATATTGAGGCTGCATCAAAGCATAAGTTGTCTTTTAACCTAAAAATGATGATTTTAGACAATGGGACTCTTATAGGAATGCAAAAGAACATTTGAGACTCAAGGTTATTTTGAATGTGCCTTATGAACATGAGCTCAGTTCATTTTACTTCATATACATTAAAACATCCTCCTACTTTAAAGTTACTAGGAAATTGAAGGAGCACAACAAAATCCCTAAGTCTAGACTATCTAGAGATCAAAAGGTAGATGATAGATGGTAATTGGGCTTGAGGTAGTATCATTTTATAAGTGGTGAATCTTCTAAACCTCCCATATTAGAAGTAAAAATAGAGAATAAATTAGAAGAGAAGAGACCAAATTAAATAACTTCTATTTCATCAGCTTCTAAATCTTCTAAGGTAGTAGAATAAAAATCACCTCAAGAATAGATTCATATGATAGCCCTAGATCCTAATGAGTCTATTGAGGATGCATTGAAAATGTTATACATGGCTTATGATATAGATTTGAATGTATAAGGAGCAAGTGTTGAGGAGGATAATCAAGAAAAGGATAAGGGAAAGTCACTAGACTTAATGATTATGGACATCCCTAAAAGGAAAGCTAATATAGCCATTGTTCCAAAGGAAAAGAAACCAAGGGTAACCATCACTCATCCCTTGATTGAAGTTAATCTATTTAGGTTGAAAACTTATTGTATGGACCACATATCCCTGAATGGCTCATTTATGAACCAAGGTTATAAAATATTACCACTATTCATCATCCATGGGCTATGGTCAAGGTTACTAACATTCCTATACAATAGGAATTGAAGCCACATATCATTGATATAAAATAAGAAGACGTGAGGAGATTGGATAATCCAAGCCAACCAATAGCCTAATCATAAATAGATGTCTCGGTTCCACATGTGACCCAATCTTTAGTAGGGTTCATGTTTGATCCAAATACTACTAGTTTATAAAGGGTGACTAAGAAAACTTCATGCAAGGTGGTGAGGAAATTACATATCAAAGGGTATATCCCTTGACTAATTTGACTTAGAAGCAAGGATAGAGGCCTACTGAGGACCCTATTTTTAAAGAGGATGTTCTAGAATTATTTCAAGAATAGTCAAAATAATTAGAAGTTGTTATCAAAATGTTAAAGTAACAAAATAAGAACTTAGAGGAGCAATCTATCCTATCAGTGCCAAGGGATATGGTCATTAATTTTGAAGCAACCATGTATGAAACATTCAGTTCCTTGAAAACTATAAGGTCTAAGCTAGACATGGTGAACAAATAGAATTACAAGGCTATGAACCAAGTTAGCCAATGACAATCTATATATAAGTAGATAAAATAATTGACCAAGATATTGATAGAGGACTAAATTCTTAGGTTTAAGACAGTTAGCCTAGCCCATTTGAATATAACTATGGTTATATATATAGAAAAGATCAAGGCTTTGAACAAATGGTCTAAGATCTTGGAGGATATTTCTAATGATATCAAATAATTAGATAACAATATGATGCATATATCGGGTAGCTTGATCGAAGACCTAACTACCATTGGTCCCATTGGATTAATAAAAGATGAGGATTTAAATCATAGGGCTACTCAATTCATGCATGAGGTGAAGAATCAAAGCTAAGGCAAAATAGGGTAAGATAATAAAAGAATCTTAGACATGATCCTATCTACATAGGAGAATACTGGTGATGCTAGAAGAATGAAGGAGGCCTTAGATAGAGCTGACAAAGATATCAATAATCTATCAGATCAAGAAGAATAAATTTTCATGGAGCCCATCATCAACTTCAAGTTGATTGATGATCAACATGATAAAGCAATGAAGATCTTGGAGTAAAGACAAAGGACCACAATTGGAGCTTCTCAAATTTAAATTTGTTGACTTCGAATATTCTCTTGTAATAAAACATGTATAGTATTTGAAAAGAGAATATTATATCTTTTAAAAGCATATGAAAACTTGTAAGGTGCATTGATTATAGGTCAGTCCATTTGTAAAAGTGTATAATTATATAATGTTGTAAAAGGATAGCTATCTTTGACACTTATTCAATTATCATTTCATATGACTGATCAACATACCTCAAGGTATTCTATAAAAGGGGTATTATCATTTGTAAAAAGAGAGGGAGTTTTAAATCAAAAAATTTAATGTAAATTTGGAGAAAATTAATGCAAGCAAGGAATTTTGTAAAGATTGTCCAATATTTGTTTGTGTGATTGTTATTATGGCTACTTCCTCAACCATCTAGTTTAATATTTAGATTTGAATTGCCTCTATGAATTATTGATGTGTACATTTTAATGCAGAGTTTTCAATTTGTGCTTATTCTAGGTTTATTGAAGGATTTTAAATTTATTTCATTTTCTTTGCTTTTATTTAAGATGTGCTAATGTTATTTTCTTATGGCAGTAAATCCTCAAAGTGAATTTGATTTCCTATTTGCATTATTCACACTATCCTTTGACATTTATTTGGTATATGATAGGATATGTGCCTTTGTAATTTCATGTCATCTGATGGTTTAGTACTTGTTTGGATTAAATTTAAACTTTATCATAATGTCTTCATTGAAGATCAGAAACCCTCTTTTCTACCCTACCTTTTCTTTTGCTCATTATTTTGATCAATTAATTATAGCTTATCTTACATTGTAAATATACATGCTAGATTAGATTTTAGACTTTAGGTTTTGATCATAATTCATTAAACTTAGTTTAGATTAATTTCATTTTCACATATAGGCATTAACATCACAGTTGCTCTTAACAACCATTTACATTTTCATTTGTGAAATAGTCATTAGCTTTGCCAATACTCCACCAAAGATATTAAGAATATCAAAACCAAAAACTCATATTGTGGATTATTTGAATACAAAAATGAGAAGTGTTTATTAAATAATACTGAAACCCTATGATGCACTTTCAGTCATCAACAAACTCATTATTTGAATCTAATTTTATGCCCTTGTATGACCTGTAATTTTGTCTTCTTGAAGTATCTTGATGGGTATCATGATTCTTGTCTTTGACATCTTCTTTTCTTCATCTTGAAATTATTCCTCTAGATCTTATATGATAGCTTCTACCTTCTCTTCTCTTTTACTAAAGAACTCTAATACATTAACTTTAGCCTCTTGCATCAATTCTTTCCACATCAACTCCTATACTTCATTGTGCTCTTTAATAGCTTGTACCATGTCTTATATTTAGGCTCTAACTCCTTCTTGTGTCAAGATAGATACTCCTTCATATTCTTCTTATATCCACCTGTGTTATTCCATGATGTATGTTGCCTTATTCATCTCTATATTTCTCTCTTGAGACTTCATTGTCTCATTCCCATTGCTCATATCCTCAATTGATGTTTTAGGATATACTTTTTCCTATTCTCCATTATTTATGGCATGATCTAAATCTACCATCTCTACTTTGAAATACTCCTAATTATTATAAATAAATGGTTGGTCTTGTTTCTCATCAAACAACTCATCATCACATCCAATATCCTATTCAAACTCTTTGATTACTTCATGCAATACAAATTTTGAATTATGTTCTTCATACATATTAACTTCATTTTATTGATTTAGTTTTCTTTCTTTTATATCTTAAATGAGGCATCCTTCTTCTTGAAGATATCTTTCTCCAAGGATCTCTCCTTTTCTATGGTAACAAACCATTGTATCTCTATACATGGCTTCCCAATCAATGTATTCTTCAACATAAGCATTTTGTTCATGTTTACTTTCATTCATGACTTAAATTTTTATGTCCTCAAAATAGACTTCTTATTTATTCACTTTTTTACATGCATACACACATGATAAGAAATCATAAGATTTTAAATCTTGAGGATTGTTTGCCTCCATCTTCTCCTTCTTATGTTGCTTTAGCTACTTCCTCTCATCATCCTTAATTATTATCTTATTATCCTTAAGGTGCTTCTCACCTTCCTCATCTCTACCAACTTTCTCATCCATCATGAACTTCTTCATCTCCTCCCTAGGTTGTCTACATAGTAACTTCGTTTACTTCTCATTGTATCTAATGGCCATATTTCTACTTCTCTCCATAAGTATACTTATATTCCACTTAACTCTATTCTTCCTCATTACCTAGAAATACCATTGGATTTCCTCTTCTTGCATGATATCCACCAAGATATTTATCCTCTCTAACATTTGATATATGTCACTCATATAATCTTCAACAACTAACCCTTTTCTCTTTAGGTATTCTTTCCTCTTTCTCTCATTGTGGTACTCTAACTTATCCAAGCCATTTTCTCATTTTCCTTCTCTATATTCATCTTATCATAAACAAGTATTTTTCACCTTCATTTGGTGTCTCAACCTAGGTTCTCTCCTTTATCTGGTATATTGACACTCATGTCTAAGTCTTTTTCACCTTGGAACAACTCCTCCTCTTAGATTATTTATTCTCTCTTCTTAGGTCTACTCTTATACTACAAACTCTTTAACTCTCTAGTTTCCTCTCTTATTTTATTCCTACAACCTCAAATATAAACCTTTAATAACCTCAAATAGCAACCTTTAATACTTAATTTCATAAACTATTCAAAGAGACTACCTACTTTACTACCACTTGATGTACATCTCATCCCTACACATACCTCATACACCTCACTAGATCTTATTTATAATTTTATCTCTTTCTTTATACTATATTTTGATTGCTTCATGCAATTACTTTGATTATTTCTTGACCTCTCTGGATCAATCTTGCTTTCACTAGGCACCTAAGCCTATTTGTATGCATCTTATCCTCCTTTTTCTCTATAAGATAGAACATCCACCATGTATTTTTTCACTCTTTCAATCTCACTTCCTTTTATGTTCATCACCACCTTCTCATTCACAAGTTCATTGCTTCATTCTATGTTCTTCATTTGAGCTTGTTTATTCTTGTGTAGCTTCATAGGCCTGAAAGCCTCATTCATGGTTTTAATCTTCTTTCCTTCTCATGATAGAGAATGATATGTCCCTTCACATTCTTATTTAAAATCCCATATAAATTCAATCAAATAACATAATATTCAAGTAATATCTCTCCAACAATCCACACTTTGTTCTATTAGGCCTCTTCTCTAGTAGCCTAGTTTAGGCACAAATCTTGATGATTTAAATAATATATAAATTTATCTTAAAAAATAGAGACACGTTTGGATACCCATCATCACCTTTTATATTCACTTAAAATCTCAATTCACAACTCTTAATGGAATTACATTTTATCCTACACCCTTCTTGGCAACTAGGTCTCTTTAGGTCTAGTTTGATACCACATCCATGGTGATCATCCTTTATATCACTAAATCAACCCAAAACCACCAAAATAATCTATATAAAATTAAAACATATTATATTCCAAATTTTCAAGATATTTGAAAGATGGAGTCAAAATTTAAGTGAGTTTCAATATTTAAAACCCTAGTTTGTTTTTGACAGGCCTATGTAAGGATGAAAGCATAGAAAATAAGATAAAATGAGTTTTAAACCACTTAAATGACTTATAATACCTATATTATGTATTAATAAACTCCCCTAAACTTATAGAATAGGTATATTTTCATGAAAAATAACAAAAACTTCCCAATAAGCAAATTTATAGAGTTATGGTTACTTAACAAGATTGTGTGAAGGTTTATTTTGAGACTTGCATTTATAAAGGATGTTTGAGCCTCAAAATGGATTAAAAAAATTATTAAAATATGAATAACTCTTTAATACATCATAAATAAACTCAACCAAATCTTAACAACCTTCTAAAATCACTATTAGTCCTATTCTTGGGACCGTGTAAACACGATTTTCTCTCAAATGGACTATGTTGTAAGTTATCACCTTGTTATCTGAGCAATGATCATAAAAACACAAAAAAAACATATATAAAAATAAAAAAATCACTTAAAATTATATCTCATTTATATTTAACAATATGTATTCAAACACATTTCTTTATTCAATTCTCTCAAGCATATGTATAGTAAATGTATAAAAATTTGACAAGGTAGGTTGTCTACTTGCAATTCGTAATCTTTTTCTCCTTATTTTCTAGACTTACTTCCTCTATCCTTTGAATAAATTCTAACATTAATACCTTATACCACTCAAAATTATCATCTAAATGCATTTAAACCTTCTATATTTCAAAAACATCTAAGATAACCTCCTTTACAAAGCCATCCCCATTTAAGGTGGCAATTATAAACCCAAGTTCTTGGATTACATTTCTCTTTCATGTCATGCATATTGAAAACACCCTACACACATTTAAAGTACCTATTTGTACCCTATTATCACCAAATATTTCACCTTATAGGATGTTGTTCAAGCCTACTCTAAGATTAGGGCAACATTGGAATAATTCTAGGTATGTGGGTTTACCTATAGGAGAAGTAGACCTCTAGATTTAAGGGATATCTCCTTGAGTTTGTCTTTAAATGATTATAACCTATACTACTAATTGCTTGAGGTAAAAAGGATATAATTATGCATAAAATAAAGCTCATATAGGGGGTGATACATCATGAAGATATCCAATATGCTATCATACTTTCTCTCATTAAGAACAAGATCTACAAATTAGTCTTAAAGTTTCAAAATGTTCTAACATAAGTGTTTCGATATAAAGGTGAGATGCATGAGACCACTCAAGATAAGTATATCAGATATTAGATTGTTGAATCTAAGGACACTTTCACAATTGAAGGAAGCCTAGTACACTAACTACACTCTATATGACCTGTTAAAATGAGAACTTCTTACATGAGGCATGAAAGGATAAAGAAAAAGTAAGGGATAGAATCATAAGACTCAATAATTCATCACTTTGCACACTCAAAAAATATTTTTTTGAAATTAGAACCAGATTTATTGAATTATTTAAAGGCAAAATATAGCATCAAACAAGTAGGCTTTGCCATACCAGATGTGGTATTAGTCTACTAAAGCCAAAATGGCTACTACTTATACAATTTAAGAGAGAGGAGAAGAGAATAAAGTCCAAGAGTCACTAGGACATATGTCATGTTGATCAAATGAGTTACACATGTAGGATAGAGTAATATGTAATATATCATGCAAGTTTTACTTGGATAAATGTAACTTAAAACATGAAACTCCTAAAATGTGGCGTAGAAGTCCTCAATTACTTGCTTAGAAAATTACCTTCATCATTTGGCCCTTTTTAAACATCCAAAAACTAAATATGGATATATTTTATGATTTAAATAAAAGGGAGGGGTTGTATACATGCTCCAAAATGCATTGGTTTCATCCATAATCATCAAGATTCTTTTGGAAATGAGTTATCACTGCTTGTAGTCCAAATAACTCCTCTTTCACTCACCCTCCACACATGGAATCAAATTTGATATTAAATTTTCCAATATGATCCATAAAATGGAGTTTATGACACCTATTATGACCCCTCATGGTGTTATATTCCTTAGGTAGACCTTAAAAGGCCACCCACTTGAAGTTTTCACTTTTTCACTAGCTTGTTCACTATGCCAGTTTTGACTGGCTAATATGAAGGCAATTGTAGAGGAAAATTTTCAATTATATGAGGAGATAAATGAAAATTATGAGTTAAATTAAGTCCTAATATTTCTCCCAAAGTGTATTACATCTTTTGACTCTCCCTTTAACCTTAAAAACACCAAAAATTGTCAAATAAATCCATTTTCTTCCTTGTCTGTATAGATAAGGTAGAAATCAAGTTGATAGGGAGGATCCCTAGATATTCCTCTAAAACTTAAAATAATATCCCAATCCATTTCATGTGATTTGGATTCATTTCTTACTTCATCTTCCCAATCAGGTCCTTAATAAGGGTTTTTAGTCATTTTTGCCCTTAGCATTTGTTCATAAAGTTATGACATTCAACTTGCAAAAAAATTCCATAAAAAAAATTATCAAGAACATCTTCATCATACCCAAACTCCTTATATTCCCATGATAATCCTCCTTGTAGATATGAGTATTCTAAATTAGCCTCTCGAGATTTGTTCCTCATTCTACACAAGCTTTAGTTAGTTTGGATTCAAACATGGTTTATTTGTGACTTCACCTGCACACCAAAGGTTCAAAAACACCTTATTACTCCCTGAAAACATGTTCTAATGTATTTTAATGTTCTTATAATTTTATAAATGATATTGACCCCCAACTTGGGCTTTAGGCCTAAACTAGACCTAATAGGTCTTCCAACATACTTTTAGGTTTATGACACTATGTTGTGTTTCAAGCATATATGTATTGCTTTCCATGTTTCCCCCTATGTGAAACAACCTTCAAAATATTATTGTAAGCTCTCACCACCCATTAGTTCACCTGGTCATCCTCTTTCTCCAAAACCTATAGGTTTGCATCATTGGGGAGTGCCCTTTGTCTGAGACAAAATAGAGGTCACTTACCTTGTTATCCCATAAAAAATGAACACGTGGTGAGATTATACAAGTGATTTATCTGATTTTTATAATCTCTTATCTCTTTATCACATTTTTATACCCTCCAATTGCAGCAAAACCTAAAAAAGACTCATAGAAAAGCTTAATATATGTAGGGGCTTGAATATGAACTATGAGTTGCAATGTTAAAAGCTATCCTTCCCATGTTTCCATGTTATAAGAGTATTTTTAGGTGCCTAAAAACACTTTTTATTCCTTTAAAACACATATATATTTTCAACCCTTACCAACCTCTCCATAACATACCTTGTACTTGACTGGTATGGACTGTTAACTATGTTTTCTTATTTGGGAGAGACCCCTGTAGGTGGTATTACATGGTTTACACATTATATCACTTTCAAAATATTTCATTAAAGTCCCCAAATTCATTTTTTAGTTGTTTTGACCTATCCAAATCATGTTCATAGTATGCCAACCCCTATATCACCGTATTCTTGCTCATATTTCCTATAGTCAGTTATAGTTGACTATTTTGGAGCTGAATAGAGGTAATGTAGGTGGATATCGATATTGGAACTTGAGCCACATGTTCTAGTATCCTTTTTATATATTTTATAGGTATACTCCACTATTAAGGGACTATGTTTCCATGTCTAATCTCACTATAGGGACCTATAGGAGTCTACAGTCAATTGTAGATAAGTTGTCTCAAGGGGAAGCATACCTGTATGTGTTGATGGGGTCAAAACACTACATATCAACCTTTGTTTATGAACTTTGAAGTATTGGTGTCTTACTCACCCTTATATAACCACTTGACATACATATACATGGTCTTTCATTGCAACTTTGGGTTGTGGAGATATTTTGACTTCCAAATCCTGTAGAAGTCACTAAAAACTTATAGTGAACAAATATGTACTTTTAAGGCCTTCAAATATGACTTTCCTCAATTCATACACCCATTCATTTTTCCATGTCTCTTACCATATGATATGATACAAATGGATTCATCTAAACTCATTTAATCATCATGATTTTCTATCATATGGCATCAATAAAAGGGCCTAGGGCTCTATTTTGGGACTTTTAGGGATTTTGTCCCTGAAACTCAAATTATCTCCTCTTGAAGTGTCACTCACTTTGATTTCCAAATTAATGGCTCAAACATGAATTTCATAGATTTACCAACATATATAAGTTTCAATAAGGTTTCAAATCATGTTCTAATCTCCTTTATGAAGCATCTCAAATCTCTATGGTAGCCTATATATGCATACAAAACAATGCATAAGGAAGTGAAGTTAGAATGTGGTTTGTGCACATATTATGAACTTGTAACTAGATTATCAAGGCATAACCATATTTTCTAAACCTGAAAAAAACATCAAAACATGATTTATCATCCTTATGAAACAATCCCAAGTTTATGCCAGTACCACTTGTAGGTGGACATTTCAATGTGCAGGTAGTGAGTGTGGAGAAACATGAAACATGTGCATAATGTAGGAGAATTAAATAATTTTTATAGTCTCCCAACATCTTCAAACGAATTTCACAACATTGAAAGGATTAAAACAAGATCAATTATCCTTGTCCCAATGTGATATCCTCTTAAGAGCGTTTGTAGGTGCAGATTAGATTTGTATTCCTACATATATGTGAGAAATAGTCATCACAGTTAGTAATATACACTTATAGAGGCTTATTTTATTTATTAGTTTGAAATCATATGTATAACACCTCATGGAATCTTTAAACACCTCCAATAATGTCCTCATTACTCCACACAACATGATTCAGCTAACTGTATGCATGAATTTGATTGTGTGTTTGATCAATGTATTATCTTGAGAGACCTAATTTGGAGACAAAAGTGATTTTTATGACATTAAAACATGGATAAAATCATCCTACATTCACATTAAACCATTATAAGTATTAGGACCTTCTAAAAATAGTGAAACTTGACTGCAACTTCACTTTGTGACACCAACCTGCAACCTTGACTATTTAGCTCATGAGATCACTTTAAATCATGAAAATAAACATGAGAAACATAAGAGGATGGAGTCTAAATATTTTTGAATCAAAATCATCAATTTCATTTTATGGACTAGCTCAAATAGGAGCAAAACCTACAAGGTGTGGGAAAAAGTAAGCAGAAATGCATAGTCAACTTGTTAAGGATGGTTCATAAAGTATAGGCCACCATTCATCCAAATCCAAATATTAAAATTAATATAAAAATTTTAATATCCACCACAAATATCTCTTTACTTTGAAGTCCTTTTACTAACTATTACATAGTGGGTGATGGAGAGATAGAATGGTTTTAGCCTATTTTTGGAATTTTCAAGGTAGATTAAATGTGTAAATGGATTAAAGGAAGATAAATGGTCATTTATCAATATTATCCTATGTTCCACTCTCTCCCATAGGCCATACAACCTTCAAAACTCCTTTTCTCCTTGCTTTCTTGTTTTTTAGTTAGGAAACTACAAGTTTTAGTCAATCTTGACATTTCTTACAAGGAATATGACACATTGTACATTAGAAGGAGTTTGGAACACATGGACACCTTTAAAACCATACCATTTCATTTATTACCCATATATGACCCCTAAATGACATAAAATTACATAAGGACTTAATTGGAGTATGACCAAGGTTGATAAGACATTAAATGACATCAAATAAACTATAACACACCCTATGACATTTTACTAGACCCATATATCATCTTTTTTACTATAAGGGTTTGAATCATTTTGACTTGTGGTCAAAATGGTCAACATTCTTGGTGATTTTCCAAGGGTGGTATTCTTATTATGTTAGGACCAGTACCCTAATATTATCCATTGGGCCATGGAGTGACCCATACAAAGGTTTGACATATAATTTGACTTTTAAACCACACCACAAATAAAGAAAAAGACACACTTAAAGGGAAACAAACATGTGTTCTCAAAAATACTTATGAAACATAACACACACAACTGAAACAAAACACATACCTAACCTAATATTTAAAATACTAACCTTCATTTCCTCAATATCAAGGTTTCAAATGTATTCCATTCATAAGGATAGGTATCTCCTCTCAATTCATCCTTTCTAATTGGAAAGAGTGGCTTTGTTCGCACTTAATGATGACATTTGGTACACTCCATAAAGTGTCAAATTTTGTATGTCTCCATTGTTTTGCTCTATCTTCATCCCATTTCAACACTATGTCACCTTCTTGGAATGTTCTTAGAGTTTCCTTATTGTAAAAAGACTTATTCATTAGTATTTGATGATTTTCCATAGCTTGATGAGCCTTATCTCTAATCTCTTGCAACTCCATTAATTCTATCAAACTCACTTATGTTGGATTATTCTCAAGTAACTATAGTTGATGTGCTAATGCTAAGGCAGGCAACTCTTGGGATATAGAAATCCTAGCTTCCCTTCCATAGACAAGCACAAAAGGAGAATTCCCTATTGACCTCTTTGGAGTTATTCTATCAACCCACAGGGTTGTCTTCAATTTGGTGTACCAAGCCCTTTCATTATCCTCCAAATTTTTCTTGATGATTTTGATCAAATTCTTATTAGTGGATTCAACCAACCCATTACTTTGAGGGCAATAGTTGGATGAAGTACTCAATTATATACCATTATTATTTGTTAAATTAGTTGTCCTAACACCCATGAAATCAAGAGAATTATTTGAGATGATGGTACAAGGAGTGATAAACCTTATTATGATACTTTCATAGAACTCTAAGATAGCATTCTAATTAGATTCTTTCAATGCCACTGCCTCAATCGACCTTGTGAAGTAGTCAGTTGTTGTGAGTATCCATTTGTGACCAGTACTTGATGAGGGGTTTATCATGCCAATGAAATCAAGACCCCATTGCATGAAAGGTTGGTCTACTTGGATATTCCTCAAAGGGGGAGTTGAAAGCTTCTATTTTCATAAAAAGAAAGCACATTATACACACCTTCTTACCCAAGAATAGTAGTCCTTGAAGATGATAGGCTAATAATATCCTGCCCTCATGATCTTGGCAGCTATGGTTCTTAGGGATAAATGACCTCTTGTTGTTCCATCATGGAACTTCTCAATAAACACTCTAAATTGATCATTGGCAATGCATCTCAAGAGCACATCATTAGGTTCCCTTCTAAAAATAACACCATCTATACATAAAAAAGGAATAGCTTAAAATTTAAAGTATATATTTTGATATATAATCATGCCATTAGGATACTCACCACTTTGAATAAATATGGTAACATTTTGTGTCCAACTTTTTAGAGGCAATGAACTAACTGGTTGAGAATAATCATGATTGATTAAAGCCTCTTCTTTTGACTCATGAATATTTGAATCTAGATGTTCACAAAGGCATTTACCCCTTATCAAATTTGTCACTTTGATATCAACATCATATTCCACTACCTTAATAATCCACCCTTCCCTCTTTTCACTAAGGTCCTTACTCAAGATAAAAAATTTAGTACTAAGATGAGAGACCATAACATGAATCCTATTATTTAAAACCATATGCCTAAACTTATTTAGTCTTCTTACAATAGTAAAGACTTGTTTCTCCATAAAAGTGTACTTGACTTTATAATCTTACAAACCTTGACTGAAAAATTCAATTGGTTACTCCACACCTTCATCATTATTTTGCATAAGCATGGTTGAGATAGTGTCAAGGTTAGAAAATGAATACAACATGAAGTATTTAGAAAAATAAAGGTTCAAAATAGTAGGATATTCTACAATTTCTTTCTTAATGGCCTCAAAACTATTCTTACCTTCTTTAGTCTAAGAAAAGACTTGGTTTTTATTGAGCATGGTTGTGATAGGTTTTACCAAAGATGCAAAACCATGTATGAAGCTCCTTACAAAATTAATCTTGATAACAAAATTTGGAGACATTTCTTATACAAGGGAAATTATATGCTTATAATATCCTATATCCTTTTAGAATCAATATTCAAACCGTCTTTGAAAATAATATGTCCTAAGAGATTACCTTCATGGACAATAAAGATGCATTGTTTGGGGTTGAGAGATACTCAATACTACCTAAATTTTAAAAAACTTTCCTTAAGTGTTTCATATGTTCATTATCATCTTTAGAGAACATTTTTATATCATCTAGATAAACCAACAACTTTTCATTGATCAAACCTTTGAAATCCATGTCCATTACTCTTTGAAATGTGGCACTGGTATTTGACAAACCAAAGGGTATATTCTTATAAGAAAAATTCCACCATTTTTTAGTGAATGATTTCTTAAACTGATCATCCTCATTTAATAGAATCTTATTATAACTAGAATATCCATCTAGGAGAGAAAAACATTGAGAACCTAAAACAATTTGCAAAATCTGCTCCATTGAGGGTAAAGGATCGTGATCTTTGAGTGATACTCTATTAATATCTCTAAATCCCACACAAAGTCTTATCTTACTATTATTATATATAATAGGCACAATGTTAGCTACCCATGTTTAATGCTTGATAAGAAATATTATTTTATATTCAAGGAGTTTGGTAAGCTCTAACCTCATGAGTTATTCAACCTTGGGGTTGATGGGCCTTTGTTTTTGCCTAACTGGTTTAACTCCAGGTTCCAATTCAATGTATGGTTTTCTATGATATGATAAAATCATTTTAGGTCCTTATACTCCCAATAAAATATCTACACAAATAAATGAATGTTTTCTTCTCCAATGTAGAACATACCTTGCCTAGTTTGAGGATTTTATATTTTAAGAATATGTTCCAATGAATTTTAATGTTCCTTTAATGCTATAAATGATATTGACCCCCCACTTGGGCTTTAGGCCTAAACTAGACCTAATAGGTCTGCATGCTTATAGGTTTAGGAAACTCTATTGTGTTTCAATCATATATGGTTATTTTTCCATGTTTCCCTTGTGTGACACAACCTTCTGAATCTTCTTTCAAGGTCTTACCACCCCCTATTTCACTTTGTCATCCTCTTTCTCCAAAATATCTAGGTTTGGACCATTGGGGAGTGCCCTCTGTTTGAGACAAAATAGATGGTAATTACCCTATTTTCCCATCAAAAGTTAAAATATGGTGATATTATCAAAGTTATGGAGATTATCTTTAAAAAAATTTAGCTCTTGATCACATCATTAGACCCTCCAAATGCATCAAAACCTAAAATAGACTCATGGGAAATCTCATTATATGTAGGGGCTTAAATGTGAACTATGAGTTGCATTATTGTAAGCTCTCCTTCCCATGTTTCCATGTTATAAGAGTCATTTTAGGTGTCTACCAAAACTATGGATTCATTTCAAACACATCTATAATTTCAAATTTTACCAACCTCTCCATAACATACCTTGTACTTCACTAGTATGGATTGTTGATTATGTTTTCCTATTTGAGACCCATGTAGGTGGTCTTACATGTTTTACACATTATATCACTATAAAAATACTTAATTCAAGTCCAAAAAGTCGTTTTATATTTTTTTTGACCAATCCAAATCATGTTCATATTATGCCAACCCCATAGCACCGTACTCTTGCTCATTGTTTCCTACAATCAGCTATAGTTGATTATTTTGGAGTTGAATGGAGGTAATGTCCGTGGGTATCCATATTGTAACTTAATCCACATGGTCTATTATCATTTTGAGATACTTTAAAGGCATATTTCACTATAAAGGTCTATTTTTCCATGTCTAATCTCACTTTAGGAACCTAGTCTATAGTCAACTGTAGACAAGTTGTCTCAAGGGAAAGCACACATGTAGATGTTAATGGGGTCAAAACACTACATATCAAACTTTTTTGATTAATTTTGAAGCATTAGTGTCTTCCTCACCCTTATAGGACCACTTTCCATACATATAAATTCTCTTGCATTGCGACTTTGTGTTGTGGAGTTCTTTTGAGGTTCAAATCCTATAGAAGTCACTAAAAACTTGTAGTGAACAAATATGTACTTATAAGGCCTTCAAATATGACTTTAATAAAGTAATACATCCATTAATTTTTGAATTTCTCTTCCCGTAGGATATGGATATAACATGGGTGAATCTAAAATCATTTAGGCATCATGCTTGTCTATCATATGGCATCAACAAAAGGGCCTAGGGCTCTGTTTTGGGACTTTTAGGGATTTTGTCCTACAAACTCAAATTCTCTCCTCTTGAAGTGTCTTCTCACTTTTCTTGACAAATTAATTCCTCAAACATGAATTTCATATATTTCCAAACATCTACAATCTTCAATAGGGTTTCAAAGCATGTTCTAATCTCTGTTATGAAGCATCTCAAATCTCTATGGTAGCCTATAGATGCACACACAACAGTGCATAAGGAAGTGAAGTTAGAATGTGGGTTGTTCACATCTTATGACATTGTAATAGATTTTTAATGCCTCTTCATATTTTACAAAGCTGATGAATACATCAAAACATGATTGATCATCCCTATGAAATAATCCCTATTCTCTATTAGTACCACCTGTAGGTGGATATTTCAATGTGTAGGCAATAAGTGTGGAGAAACTTAAAACATGTGCATAATGTATGAGCATTCAACAATTTTTATACTCTCCCAACATATTCAAATGGATTTCACAAGATTTAAAGGATTAAAACAAGATCAATTGTCCTTGTCCAAATGTGGCATTGTCCTAAGAGCACCTGTAGGTGTAGATTAGAGTAACAAGCCTGTATGTATGTGAGAAATAGTCATCAAAATCAGTAATATACACTCAAATAGTTTTAGTTGATTTATTATGTTACAATCATATGTATAAAATCTTATGGACTCTTTAAATACCTCAAAGAACATCCTCATGACTCTACACATCGTGATTCAG
>JARHVA010010008.1:225000-234092 GCA_037957365.1 Torreya grandis
ATCCCTCTACCCTCAAATACCCTCTCAAATTTTGGACCCAGATCAACTATTGGGTCCTATCCCTTAATAATATTATTCTCATATGTTTGATGGCATACCCCAATGAGGGGGATGATATATAAAGTTGATATCATTTGATTTTATTTGAAATCATTAATATATCAATTAATTATTGAAAAATTTAATACATAGATGGTTGGAAAAAAAATTGGCTAGTTTGTATTTATGGTTTAAACTCCTTGATGATAAAATATATGGCTGAAAACAACAAAAAACATTAGTTACACATGGCAACCCAAAAGTAAAATAAAATCATCACAAAAAACTAGGTACAGTCTGTAACCCTAGATAGTGGTGAAGTTAGATAATCCTTAAAAGGATCATCATGTGTACTTTTTTCATTGTCTATATCATTTTTATTGAAAGTGTGAGATATTTGTTATTATAAAACATATAATATATGAATGATAAAAATCCAATGATATAAACACACACCCTAAGAAACTTAATAAACTAATAGGGTAAAAAAAACCTAAGAAAGTAAAAAGAGTTAGGAATTAAGGACAAACATCATACAAACCCTAAAGATATTTTTTTTGGAGGAACATGTGAATCTCTTAGTTCATTTTTCCACATTTTCCTTTGGTTATTAATAATTTGGCATCTAAAGATAAACATCTAAATGAAAGGATGCATACCAAGGTTATTAATCATTGTCACCATGCCAATTAAGTACAACATCAGTGAATTTTTATAAGGAAGATTTCAGAGGCTCAAAACCATTTTTTATTGTATTTTCATGGGTTGAAGAAACCTTCTCTATAATATGATCCACACCCTTTTAACTAACACAAAAGATCCTTGATGGGACCAGGTATTACTTCAGATCCAACATGTATTTTCCCCCTTCAAAGTTTATAATGATGGTATTCCTTAATTATAAATTAGTCATTTGATTTGATTTTTATGAATTAAAAAATGCTAAGACTTAACTTAAAAACATTTATTTCCTTCCCTTTAACTTTGGGTCTTGTAATTTTCTTTCCTTTCTTACCAACTAATTAATATTCTTCCCTTTCTCTCTCTCTCTTTAGTGGTTATTGTTGTCACTTAGATTTTCACCCTTTGAGGAGATTAAAAATCTCTCCTCATCCAAGTGGCACAATGGAAACACCTCTACGCTTTTGGGTAGCCTAAGGATGAAGTGAATCTCTAAATAGGGCTAGCTCCATTGATGTACCACTTTGAATTGTAACTACACATAACTTGGGGGGTAAAAAGGGAGAGAGATAAATGAAATCAAACTAATATAAGGGAGGTGATACACCAAATAACATGATGACATCCAACCATATGCATCTTAAACTTGAAATCAAAGGACAAACTGAACATACACTTCTCCAATCTTCATCTTCTCACATCAATGTTACATTGTAAGGTTATGGATGAATGTGAAAAGCTAGGAAGACTAGACAAGAGGCCTATTAGGGAACTAATGAATAGGATAACTCACTAAATCTTAGACATTTCTTGAAACACTTCATATGCCTTGCAAGAAGAAGCTTTCCAACTTCAAATAGATGATAGAATGAAATAGCATGCTAAGGAATCCATAGTCTTCACTTATGCAAAATCAAACATTACAAATGAATAAACTAAGAATAGTCATTGAGGAGGTAAACATCACTAGTATTATTTATAAAAAGGTATACATTTTAGTATGGCTTTGCCATACTTAGGTGGCACATCCATACAATGGACAAAATGGCTACTTCTTATAGAACTTAAGAGAGAGAGGAGAAGAAAGAAGTCCAAGGGTCACAAGGACACTTGTAAATCTGATAAAATGAGTTATGTATGAGAAGAGGATGTCGGAAAAACCATGCAAGGTCAAGAGCTACAAGTGTCAATCCAAGTCATAAACTTCATGAAAAATGGCAAGAAACTCCTCATTTTGTCTCAAAAAACTTGCCTTCATGATTAACCCTATTTGAATGCCTTATATCTAATTTTTAATAGGTTTTATTATTGGATTTAATTTTAATAACATCATACATGCATCTCCATACATTGGTTGCAGGGTTGCTCATCTAAAATAACCGAGAGAAGAGCAATCATCATATGTTGTCAAGAAAATATCTCTTCCATGCACCTCGCATACTTGTCATTAAATTTGGATTTATTTTATCATTAAAATCCAAGGGATTAATTTAATTAAACATTTAAATACCCTTCATGGACTTATAATCATTAAGGACACCTTAAAAATCCATTTAATTAAAGTTTTCACACTTCTCCCTAGCTTGTCCATTAGGCCAGTTTTGATTGGCTAAGTTGAAGCACCTAGTTTGGATACTTATGAGTTTTTTCATGGATTAAAATGACAATATGGAGATATAAAAATTCTAAATCTTCCTTCAAAACTTGTTTTCACCTTTAAAATCCTCCTATATCCTACACAACACAAAAAAATGGTTAAAAATAGCCTACTTCTACCATGTCCGTATTGGTCTATACAGTTGGTTGGCATGTGAGGGAGATTAAGTGAGTATTATTCAAGGTCAAAGATATTTAATGATCAAAATATTCCATTAGGTTATCTTTCCAAATCTATTTTCAAAAATTGGTCTTTACAAGGGTTTTGGAGGGTTTCTAAGTAGTTTGACTTCTTAAGGTTGTTTCATAAAAACCTAACATTTGAGTTACAAAAAAATATAAAAAATTACCTTTATGTGCCCTATTAACATCTCCAAACTCCTTTGTCATCCATTCAATGCCTCATGAAATATATGAGCATTTTAAGTTAGCCTATTGAGCTTGTTTCCTTCATTCTAATAGGGTTAATAGGTTTCTAAGCCAAAAATGGCTTCTCCAAGGTTTCCCATGCACTCAAAATGCCTTAACACATTTTTATCCACACCATAAACATACTTACACAATTTATAACACTCACCAAAAGCTAGAAGTGATGGTGGACCCCAAATCGGCCTTACACTTGAATCTTGCCTAACAGGCCTATTTACACCTTTGAGGATCTAGACCTTCCTATAAATTTCATCTCCTTTTTAGGATGTTATTAATGTTTACCTATATGTTTTTCCACCTAAAAATTCACCTTACATCCTTCTGAGTACTCCTCATCCCTTCTCCCTTTTTCACCAATTAGGCCTAGTTGGGGACCCTACGGTTTGACTACAAATTTAATGAATTATGCCTCCCTATTTGTTTTCCTCTCTCTATGATGTGTTTTTAAAATTTTAATATTTATTTTTAAATTTATCAATCTCTTTAATAGTTTTAAACAACTCCCTGATCATCATTTTACCCATATTTTCCAAGACTATCAGTTTTATGCACAAGGGAAGTGCCCTCTATTTGAGACAAAATAGAGGGCACTCCCCTATTTCCTCAAAAAAAATTGATTAATTTAATATATTACCCAATTATTTAACATGTATTTTATAAATTTAAATTATTTATTTGGTGATTTGACCCTCCAAATACGTGAAAGTATGAGACAGACTTCTAGAAAGGGCATTGTCTGCAGGGTTTGCATTTTGGACTAAGTAATACTTGTCTAGATTCCTTTATATATGATAAAACACACTTGAAATGGACACATTAAATTATCACAATATTCCCTTAGTTATATTATCATCCCTTAGCTCATTTACTTACTTTCTCCTTTTTCATACTCTTTGGATGGGTTTGTTTCTCCTTAAGAGTGTTATACCTCTAAAATAGAACAGAGGGGTATTTCTCTCTATCTTAGGAAGAAAAGAGTGAATATATAGTTTCATCTTATCCCAATGGTTATCTATGTTGATAAGTAATATTATAGTCCTTTAATTTATCTTCAAGCACCTCAAACTTCTATAAAATAGCCTCTAAACAAGACTATGTATAAAACCTTGAGTGTGTTTCCTATTTAGAGTCCCTGTAGGTGATTATATTCTAGGGGTAATTTCATTGGTATGAGTTCATCTTAATCCCTAAAAGGCATCTCAAGGATCCTTGAGTCACCTATACTCCCTACTTTTAATGTCAAAGACTTGGGATAGCCCTCAATTACATCACTATCAGTATATAGTCGCCTATGGCTAACTGTGTTAGAGTCTCTTTTTGACCTATAGGTTACCATGAGTTAATTTATACCTTGTGTTAGATGTTTATAGGATTTCCTTGGCATGATAATCCCTATTTTAAGTCCCTAGTTCACTGGACTTAGTCTAACTATCACCTAGAAACTTTGCCTCAGTCCTCTGTCCACCTACAGTCATTCACAGTTGGTTGTATGGGAGTATTTGAGGTCCTGTAGGTTTCCTTATGTATGTTTAGGTCTTGAAAATAATGAGGACAACCCTATTGAAACCTCATACATGATACTTCATCTACCCTCATTATACTTGATATGTTCATCATTCAAGTGAGGTCCATTTCAAGCACTCCAACCTTCTTGCTCTCTGCCCTTACTTACTTGACCTGTAGGTGATCATTAGCTCTTGATGAGACACATATAGGTGTGAATGAGAGAATAAACATAGAATTTCAACCTTCCTTTCATAACCTTTAGACCAATAATGTTTTCATTAACCATCTAAAACTACTCAATTATAGAGTCATGTTTTAGCATTGTAACACTGGATATGGGAGTCTCTTATAGCTTAGAACTATAGAAGTCACTACTTGTAGACATTAGTTAAGGTGGCATTTTTAGACCTTCTAATAGAACTTTCATTAATTCTCCTAACCTCAAACCTTGTATATTTAATGTCTTATGATAAGGCTACAATACAAAACTATCTATATGCCTCAAAAGTCTTGGCAACATTGTCATATGACCTTAGCAACAAGGCCCATGTACTATGTTTTCACTCTTTAGGGATTTGATCCCAAAACTTAGTTACCATCCTTGGAAATGTTTCTCATAGCTTGTTTTCCATCTTAGCACCTCATATAGGTTTTTTATGGTCTCTTAAATCTATTAGGATCCCAAAAGGAGTTTTACCATTTACTTCAATACTTGAGAACAACTCCTTAGCTCTCTGCTAACCCCTGTAAATGACTATTCTAATGCACAGACAGTCAGAATTAGTAGATTGGTAGAACCTATAAATTTTTGAGATTAAAAATAATTTTGAGGTCCTCTCATGATTCCAATGAAACATTAATATGTTGACAAGTCTAAAACAATCTTCTCACACTCCATTTTAATGTTGGACTCTTCAATAAATGTTGACATAAAGGTGTATTCATGGCTGCATGACTGTGTATATTCTTTATTACTATCATCACAAACCATTTGGGATATATGAGGTATCTAAACTGAATTTTCATACAAAATAACATGACAAACACCTTTTAGAATCTCTAATTTCCCTTTACAAGTGTGATCAAAGCTCAAAAACATGACTGTAACTGAGTGGTAGATAGAAAACTAACTGTGAATATGATAATGGACTGAGATTTTGATCCAAACATGGAAAATAAGTATTAAAATGGAAATAATAATATAACGACACCATAGACTACTCACATGAAATCCTCTGTATTGAATTCAAACTCCTACATGTGGAAAACTAACTAAAATTGCTCATGGTGGCACCCTCCTACAAAGTGAGTTATATTGCTCATTAAAAACCATAAAACATGAATAAAATCATGGGAACCATTTGAATAATAATTAAACATCATATGGAATCAACATCAATAGTTATATTGTATAAAATCTTTCAAAACAAGGCAAAACATATAGGGTACATGGATTAGCAGGTAGATTTGCATAGTCAAATTTTTTGCAATGGTTCATAAATCACACCTAATAAATATTCAAAATAATTATATGAAAATTAAGATATATTAGTTTATTAAAACCTCCCCAAGGCATTTGAGCTGAAACCTCATGAGCTATCTGTACCAAGCAAAATCTTCCAAGTCACTTTTGTTTGCCAAGAAGGGTGAAAAGGGAATAGAATGGTTTTAAGAAATAAATGCAACGTTAAGATCACATAAGACATGGAAATTAGTTTTGATAAGCTTAAAGGTAACTTCTTGACCATTTTCCACATGGCACACTTCCCAAAGAGGTTATACAAGTGCTAAACTCCTCTTTTCCTCAAGAAAAATACCCTTTCTTCTGCATAACCTATCATATTTTAGTTATGTAAATTTATTAATACTTAATTGGAAACATGGGGCATGAAATCATATTTTTTAACCTTCACATTTCCCAAGAAACCTATATAAAGCATTAAATGCACCTTTTGACACTTAAAATGACCTAAAATGATAAATAGACATAAAAACTAATTGACCAAGTCTAATATAACATCATTTGAGATTAATTAACATGTAATACACCCCATGACACTCATATTACACCCACTATAGACATATAAATTCATTTTTTTACCTGTAAGTGCCCTGATTTGATTAAAAAGTCAATTTTGGTCAACAGTTATAGCTAGGGGAAATTTAATGATATGTGACCATGGTTTTGTCACATAAAATTATAGAAAGGGAGGTTTTAATAATGAAAATTTTGTTCAAACATTTTTAGCCATACCCTTCTAAGAATACATTTTCTCACATCTATTTAAACACAAATTTTGGTAGAAGCAATACACAATTTACTGTGGGTTTTAAATTAAATACAAATAATATCCTTGAGGGAGTTTCCATTTCTTGAAATAATTGATTCCACCCACAATTATGCTAGTATTTTGAATAATCTTAACCATATTGGAGCTAATTTTGAATCCTCTTATGAAAAGTCAAAATTAGGATTACACAGTGTAATGAACAACACTAAAATGTCAAAAAGTAAGTCCCATATTCAAATAAATTAGCTCATTTTTCTTTTTCTATAAATAAAGAAATGAATAATACTCTTGTATAAATACATAAATCCACATATATTTCTACCTTCCAGTGCTCTATAACCCAAGCTTGTATCACCTCTTCATGGGTTCCCTAACATAAAAACTTGTAGATGAAACACCATTTCGTCAAGGTAACCATTTCTTTTTCAATATCCTTGTGTTTAACATGGATAATAAACTCTTCCTTGACCACTTTAATACACCCTAATTTCATCTAGACACTTTCATTCCTTGCATTGTTATCATGGACTCTTAAATTTTCAAAACTTGTATTTTTTTAAGGATGAAAAGTGGGGTGGAACATCTTTTTTTCACTTTACATATGATGGGATTGAAAAAAGGGGTTGCCTAAAAGAGTAACCCTTTTTATAATCGCATAAATTTATTAACTTTATGAAATCAAGTAATGTAGGCTTTATCTTTTTTTTGTCTTGCTCAAACATGTTACACTACATGTCAATTTTCAAATTTACCCTGAAATTTCTTAGAAAATCATTTTTTTAAAGGGCATTTACCTCTGCATTCTATTGGTTGAAAAAATATCCCAACTATATTGAAAAATTTTATTAGTGAAAAATAACTATTTTTACCTATCCAACCAAAGGGAACCACATGGAAATATTTTTTTTATGTCTATAGTTTTCACAAAAACATATTTTATTTAAAAAAAGGGTTTAACATTTGTCATCATTTACATAGGCATGCATATGTGTTTAATATTTGTCTTATTTTTCATTCAATACACTGAACATGCCATCTTTACATTTAATATGTTACACATATCACATTTTCCCTATCCATTGCATTTAATGTTGATGTATTTGGGCATTTAAAAAAATTTCATGGTTTGTGTAAGCATATGTATGTGTTTAGTATGTGTCCTACTTTTCATTCAATACACATAGCATGCCATCACTAGATTTAATATGTCAAACATGTCACATTTCTCACTATCCATTGCATTCTATGGTGGTGTCTTTGTTAATTTATAGCCATTTCTTTTTTTTGCTCAAATAAGTTATAAATATTATAGTATAGACAATATCTTTAGCAATATGACAAAACTTGATTATGAGTGTCTTCACTTTGTGAATGGATCCTTCAACATTTTATTGTAGTGAACACTTATTTCTATACTTATATATTTTCATTGAAATATAGTGTAAGAAGAATTTGTTCTTTGTATGTATACACTACTTGTGAATAAAGCCACATGGTGCTCCTAAAATAGATATGCATTTATATTTGCAAGACACCCATAAAAAATGTTTTTCATTTATGTAGTTTTTTTTAATATAAGATTTATATATTAAATGTCTCCTCTTATATTTTCATTTCACACAATGAAATGTGGTATGCATATGTCATTTCTCACATTGTTCTATAATTTTGAGAATCTCAATATTAATTTTATAAATGATTGAATAAAGGCATTGTTATGAGTTTTTGCCGGCATTGAACATGAATGTGGTACATTTTTCATTATCCTTTATGGGTACATGAATTTAGAAAATAAAATAAAAAAGACAAGGTGAAACACATGGTCCTATTTTATTAGCATAGTTATGATAACCTCCTTTCTGATTGTGACCCATGAGCATTCCCTCCTTTAATCTTTCATTTTTGTATTTTGCATGGGAAAAATTATGATCTTTTCATACATAAATCCTAAAATAATAAAATGTATATTTATAATCTTCACAATATCTATGAAAATATCACAAATCGGTTGCAATAAGTAGATATTAGTGTGGGTGCTGGGCATGTCAAAGTTTCTTCTTCTTCTCTTCTTCTTCTTCTTCTTCTTCTTCTTCTTCTTCTTCTTCTTCTTCTTCTTCTTCTTCTTCCTCTTCTTCCTCTTCATCTTCTTCCTCCTCTTCCTCTTCTTCCTCTTCTTCCTCCTCCTCTTCCTCCTCCTCCTCCTCCTCCTCCTCCTCCTCCTCCTCCTCCTCCTCCTCCTCCTCCTCCTCCTCTTCCTCCTCCTCCTCTACTTCGACTCATGACCTAAGATCTATCACATAACAACTATGGACTACTATGATCACAACCATATGACCAACTCCACTTGACTCATTCCCACATGGAAATGGTGACATCATCAAATTGTTGGGCATGTCAAAGTTTTCTTCTTCTTCTTCTTCTTCTTCTTCTTCTTCTTCTTCTTCTTCTTCTTCTTCTTCTTTTTCTTCTTCTTCTTCTTCTTCTTCTTCT